>JANIJG010004802.1:0-40295 GCA_024611175.1 Megaceryle torquata | reverse complement strand
TTTTGGTTTTGTTTTTTTGTGGTGTTTTTGGTTTGTGTTGGTTGTGGGGTGTGTTTTGGTTTTGTTGGGGTTTTTTGTGTGTTTTTGGTTGGTTTTGGTTTTTGTTTATTTGTTTTGGTTTGGTTTGTTGGTTTGTTGTTGTTGTTTGGGTTGTTGGTTTTGTTTGTTTTTTGTATGCCACCTTAGAGTTATTACTGAAAAATCAATACATACAGCTTTTCACTTTGAGTTGAATTTGATTTCGAGGTTGTATGACTCTATGATGTAATTGTTTGTGTAAATTAGCTATGTATTGCCTATATTTTATTAATTCAGTAGGTGCTGGGTCCCTGCAGTTGGGAAATTAATGATGATACTTCATATTACTAAAGTTTTGAAGTGACAGTGCTGCTGTTCAGAAATTCACTGGAGGGCTGGCTCTTACTAAGTTGTAGGGGCCTATAAAATTCTTAAACTGTGTTGATAAAGTGTATCCTTAAATTGGTTAAATAGTCTGCATAAAAGCATAATGATTTTGAAATGCTTTTTTTCTATAAACAGGGGTATTTCCTTCTCTTTGAGTCAATGCTGGATTCTGTCATCTATGCAAAGGACAAGTACCTGGCACATGGAGGCTCAGGTTGGTGCACATAATTCTTCTAATAAATTTAGCTCTGGGGGGAAACTAAATTAACTCAGAGACTCAGAATAAGCTATGCATGGATGAGAAAGTTGCCCGTCTAAATGAAAAATGTTTCCATTAGTATGAGCTTCAAGGCATTAATTTACTGTGTGGGTAATAGAAGAACATTAGATGGGGTATCAAGGCCTCAAGTTAATGGTGTTATTAAGAATAGAGGGGGTTATTTATTCTTAAGTACGGTCTAAATTTTTCCTCCCTACTTCTTCCCATGCATGTGGGCCTTTGTTTTCCCCTCCCAAAATCCCAGTTTCTGCATAACTATGAGCAGATGAAAATAAGTTTTATTCTTTAAGATGTAATATGGTTTGAATAAGCTACTGTGAATTAGAGGAGAAGTGGATATGAAGTTTTCCTGTAGAAAAACTTGTGTAGGGAGGAGGTAGTTTCAAACACAAGAAGCCACATGAAATAACTAATGGAATTACATTGTTTCAGTTCAGCGTATTTATTCTGTCCTGGTGGGAGTGTTCCCTTTTCCTTACAGTTTGAGGGTAGGGAAGTGACAGAGCGAAAAGGTTTTATTTTGAAGTAGAGTTCTTTTAATCCTTTTAAGTAGCATATATAGTGTCATCTTAAGCAGTGTTTAAGTGTCTGTATATTTTTCTTCCTCATGCAATGCAGTTTTCTGCATGAGTTCTGCATATCCTTTATTCCGTGTGCTTAATTCCTTTGTCAGTATTGTATTTCATATTGACCTTTTCAATCGTAGTCATCAGTCTGGGGTTTTTTTCCCCTTTTGTGCTAACCGTGCACATAGTTAGTTTCACTACACTAACTTAATGATTGGTTTAATGACTGTGTAACAGTGCTTGCCGCAGTGCTTCCCTTTGATTGCAGGGAGCTTTTGTATGTTACAGAATGAAGCAGAAAAAAGGGGGTTTATGCAGTTGCTCAACATTTGGTCACAAAGCTGAATATACAACTGAGACATTACTGTTCGTGTGTTAAAATATTTAAAAGACATTTGAACAACATGACAGAGTAAGAGCTCTTTTGTTTTCAGTCACGTAGAATTGTCCAGCCAGATCTGGAACATGATTGTGGTGTGCTTTGTGTACATATATGCTGATAATTTTACATGACAATATAATTAAGTTTGGGAGCAGCCCTTAAAATTTTAAGGAATCAGTTTGTTTACCAGCTACTTCCAAAGCCTTCTGAAAAGGGACAGGAATTTTTGGCTTCTTTTGAAACTGTGACAGTATCTTGGTCTCTGTATTGCTGGTAAGTTGCTAGTGGCTTGTGCTACCTCCTGTTTTCTTTGAGAGACAGGGTATGCTGGTTCTGCAGTACACTTACCCTTTGTGGTCTAAGAATGGTCTGGGGCTGGGGCCCTTATTTGCGTCTTCACAAAGCATACAGCACTGTAGTCACTGATTGATATGGTCAGAGTTTAAATGGAATGAGGTTTCCTTAAGATGCTTGCAATTACTGTGCTTCTGCCAGCTTGTGTAGCAGGTAAATAAATGGCTGTGCCTAAGATTCGTGAGCCAGTTGCTCAATAATCAGCTTAGCAAGACAGACATGTCTTCAGTGTAGATGAATAGCAGCAGAGCTTTGGGCACATCCAAATCCAGAGGAGCTGAAACTAGGAGCTTATTCTGAGCTGAAGCCTTACCAGAGAAACTCCTAATCTACCATACAGCTTCAGTTTGTTTCAAGACGCTTTGTACTGCTGAGCCCAAGATCATTTTTTCAGAGACCATTTGAAAGCTGAAAAAAAAAAAAGCAATAGCAGCAGCTGTGATTTGGCCAAACCTTTCAGTGACTGAGTCAGGAGCAGAATCCAAATTTCTAGATCTGTGTTCAGTCAGTCATGTCGTTATTACTTCAGCTTAGCCTATTGGCATGCTGCAGTGGATTATGCCAAACCATCCACAATGTGTACAGTATATAATGGCTTTATTTGGTAACATAAAATTCTTGCTGCCCAAGAGTCATCTGTTTGATTTGTTTGTTTCATTTTGGTTTTGGAGCTGTTATTTGCTTGACTATAGTTTTTTGCCTACACTTAGTGCAATGCATATGGGTGAGGGGTGATATAGGTCAGGAAAGCATCATTCTGAATATAATAGTGTTTGCTTGTTCACATCAAAATGACAGTGCTATTCACTTGGAATTATTTCTGTCTGTCTGGAGGATTGTTGCCTTACCCTTCAGCATCCTGAGGTCGGTGAGGCACTGCTAAAGCATAAAGGATTTCCCATCGTGTTCTGTTCGCCACATGAGCTGTTACTAGTGACAGATGACTTCTGGGCACTGAGTCGAGAAGGGCACAGATGGTCAAAACGATGAATCTGAGAAAGCATTGAGGAGTGTGTGCTTTTTGTCCAATCAGCATTTTCTTCATTTCACCTGCAAGAAAGAATAATTATTAAATTATAGGTTTAATCAGAAAAAAAAAAATTACAAGTCTGTCAGGATTGCCCAGGAACGTGGTGTAGGGTTGCAGAAAGAGCAGAGGATTTCCAGGCAGATCAAGGATAACGGATTGAAATGTCAAATGCAATTTTAAGCAGATGCTTTTAAATATTTACAAAACTCTGCAGTGTTCAGATGATTTAGGCTGCTATTTAGATAACATGCTTCCATTTCCAGTCAAATTTTGGTATAGCATATGCTTCTGGACATGTGGGGGTTTATCAGTTTGGAAGTTAATGTATCACTGTAGTCTTGCCCATGCCCTGTTGGTGGAACACAGATTTCCTTTTGTGAAGTCTGAACAGATGTTGTGTACTTCCTTGTTGCCATTGAAAAGCTAAACTAAAAATACAGGTTAGAATAGAGCATTAGTGTTTATAGTTTTGCTTATTCTTAAGTACTTTGTATAATTAATCATGAGTTCCACTGATGATTTAAGGATTTGCTGTGTGGGTGAAGAGATTTAATAAAAAATTACTATGGCCCAGCACTCAAATATTTCATGCTTGATAGAGGTGGTAAATTTTTCCCATTAACAGAATATCTCAAAAAATATGGTCCAGTCTGAGGAAGGAAGGTTCTAAAATAGTTGATCACTTCTTGCTGTGGTTTTCATTTTCTTTTGCAGTGTCACTAGCACGCTTCTTAAAGTCCCTAGTTACAGAATATACTTAAAAGTTTCTTTTTGTCCCTCTTCTTGCCATGTACCTATGAAGAACACTTCCCTGGAAAAAATAGTCCTTCAAAGGCTGTAGTCACTTGTTTTTGTTGTCTGTTTCATACTGTCTTAATTTTTCGAGCACCAGTAGTGTGCCTCTTAAAGGTTTGAAATGCTGTGAGGTAAAGCCAAATATAATGCAGTTGTCACACTCATAAACAGCAATATGAAAGATCTGAGAAATGGAAAACCCTTATTGATGGCTCCAGAAACTACTGGCCAATACTCCTACCACCACATGTTAGTTTTTGTGTGTGTGTGTGTGTGTGTGTGTAACAGATGTCAGGTGTGCTGGAACCAAATGATTTGTTCCAGACAAGACAGTTTGAATACCTTCCTGGTCTGATTCTCATCTAACTGCCTTTTTACTGCTGAGTTAATTGTATGCTGTTTCTGGAGAAACCTTATTAGAGTTCCTCCTCTGCAAAGTAGGGATGATAGTAGCCTACCAATGGGATTCTAATTAAAATTTGTTGATATTTATTTATTCTGTTTTAAACAGTCAAAGTGAGAAAAATGATGATGTGTTTGTATTTTGTATAAACTAGTCATTCAAAATGTAGAGGTGGTTGCTTCGTTTATTGTCTTCATATGAAAAAATAAAAGCACTGCTTTAGAGAAGACTCTTCTTTATCATTAATATGTATAAGATTATTTCCTTTAGGCTAAATCTACTTTCACTGTAGAAAAGGTTAATTTCAATTTACTGTTTCAATCTTCAGTATTTTACAAGGTGAAAATTACTGCTTTTCTGACTTACCATGCTATACCAATGATTTCTCCATACTCGTTTTGATAATACAATTTCATAGAGAGCTGAAGACAAAATTAATTTTACAGTTCAACAGATTCTGGGGAAGAAAAGAGAAATTTAGCTTTGGTTTTATTAACACTGCCACCTTCATGTATCAATAAAAAATAAAATTAAGTTCTTTATTAGCCTTTAAAGCTCTAAAAAAAAATCCATGGGAATTTTTCTTTTGTGGAAAGAAACAAGTTAAATAGAAATGGAGCTTCTCTTCTTATTTGGTAGTCCTATAGACAGCCATGTTCATAGCAGCTGTTCTTTGTGTCTTTTCCAATCAGCGGTGGATTGAGATTGCCAAGAGATTGACTGGCTTTGCCATAGGCGGCTGTTAAAAAGGCAAATGTGATTCTTCCACTACTATTTGGAAAAGCTGTAAATAGGTACTTGTTCTGAAGATATTCTTGGGAGAAGGGAAAGCACAAATGTGAAGGTAGTGTAAGAATGATAGCTCTCATCCTAGAACTGTCAGGGGAATCAATGAGGAAGTTCTCTTCTGTCTGTTGGGTCACTTTCATACTCTTCAGATGAAGACAGAAGAGTGGCTATTCTTTACCAGTACCAGAAATAACTTTTTAGGTTGTAAGACAGGTACCAGCCAGAGCTGATAAGAAACAGGAATAAAACTCTTAAGTAAGAATAGTTCCTCTTTTCAGAAAATAAAGTATTTCTACAGAAGTTTCAGGTTATTGCAAAGCCCTAACCTGTGTTTTCCTTTAGGTGTCTGTCTTCAGTTAGTAAATGCATTTTACATCAGTCTCTCTATAAGAGCCAGAGTAGGATGTTCCAAATTATTTTCTTCAGACATCAAGTTTCCAGTCATTCCTGGCAGTAGGATTCAACTACAAAGGTATCATGACCTGGAAATACGGTTACCAGAGTAGTGTGGGAAGACTAAGGCCTAATGTCTAGTCTCTTCTGTAGACAAATTAGACTCCAGAAAATAAAGTAGCAGAAAAAGTGTCTTGTACAAGAGCTGAAAAAAGTTCTTTTAAAGTTCACGTAAAGACAAAATGAAGAAGTCCTCTTCATGCACGTCTAAAATAAAATTTAATTCATTCATTTCTGTTGTTGCAGTTTATCCTGACATTTGCACCATTAGTCTGGTAGCTGTTGGGGACATGAATAAACACACAGACAAGCTGCTTTTCTGGGAAGATGTATATGGCTTTGACATGTCTTGCATGAAGAAGGCTGTAATTCCAGAAGCTGTCGTGGAGGTGCTGGATCCAAACACACTCATATCTACAGCCAGTGTCATTAAGGTACCATGCTTCTTTTTAGTAGTCATATCAGAAGGTTTTGTTGGTTTTTTTGTTTGGTTTGGGGTTTTTTTTTGTTTGGTTGGTTGGTTGTGGGGTTTTTTTTTGTTTTGGTTTGGGTTTTTGTGGTTTTTTTTTTTTTTATGGAGGTGGAGGAAAAAAATACACATGAACAAACAGGCATCTTCAAAACGATACAAATGCAGTAAGGTTCTTGTTGTTAAAACTGTAGGATTTGTATTTGAATTTTTTTTACCCAGTTTAATCTCTTAATAAAGTAATCATCCAATATTTAGATTGTTCTGTTCTACATTTTCTTCTATCTAATTCTAAATTTACCGGATTTTAATAAGTTACAATTTTTGTAACTGAAGTTTAAACTATACCAAAAAAAACAAACCCTGGAAAATAGAGAGTCTCTTCTACTTCCCTCTTCATCTCTTTGTATTAAGTTGCAGGGGCGCTTCTTATCTTTCCCGTGTCAAGATAGCTGGCTTTAAAGATCTTTTATTGAAGGATCACTCACTATCACCTATGACTTAATCCAACAGAAGGACCATGTCTGAAGAAGCAACAGTAGTTTCTGGAAGTACTCAGTGAATTAATTTTATGCTTGCCCTTCTGTGTTGTATTTTTTTTATGGCAGCTTTGTGATGGGGAATAGCAGCAGCATTGGTAGTGATTCAAATGAGGGAACACCTACATGAAGAGATAAAATTCCAGAACACAGACTAGTTTGGAATTCCAATAAACTTTGTGATTAGTAATAATTTGAACAGATCAGATCAAACTGAGAGAAGGATTGCTATGAACCAAAATTTTTTGTCACAGTGGCATTCTAATTATTGTTCATATAGTTCCTTTGCTGTTGTAAAACACTGAAGGCAGTAATATTACTGCCCTTTGAAGGGAATTACCTGTTTAGTAAAGAGGTAATTTCTATTTAAATGCATTCCTATGCTATTTTTATATAGAAGAAAATGGGTTAACCCAATTCATAATTGAACTTGAGAGCATTACTGAGGGTAGTACCAGTCTCTTAACAACAATGAAACTACTTGCTGTGGTCAGTTGTCATCCTGCCCACAAAAGCAGCAACAAGTGAAGTACGGTTTTGTTGTAAGTCTATCGTGATGCAAATTATTGTTTAAGCTTTTCTTTTTCTATAATTTCTACAGATAAGTTTAAAAACTAGGAAGTTTTTAAAATCGGGTATTCAAATTCAAGAAGTGCTGACATTTTTAACTTGAGTAACTGCTTTGGCCTTCTTGTGCATCTCTGCTTTTTTTTTTTTTTTTTTTTTACTTCAGGATTCTTTATTCATAGACGAAAAAGTCATTGCAGATGTGTCTTGCATCTTATTCTCTAAGCTTGTTGACTAGACTTTAGAGGCAGTAAAATAAAATTCCTAGGGACGCCTACAATAAGTTGAGGCTTTTGTGTCTTGTTTTCCTTGAGTGTAAGGAGAGGGTAGAGCAATCAACTCAGTTGTTGAAAAATACTTTGTAGACTTGTCATTATACAGAAGATAAATTCCACCCATAGTGAATGAACGTGCACAAAACAGAGGTGCTGAGCTGAAGGATCTGAGGCCATCAATTGGCTATCTGGCAGGGTTGATTGTGCAATGAGTGAGGCATAGGCACTTTTCTCACCTGCTGCTTTTTTATGCCATTTTGCATGTTCAGCAGAAGTGTAGTTGAATACTTCTTGCAAGTAGGTTAAGTTTGGCATACAGAAAATGAAGAACATAGAACATGCGCTAAGGTAACAGCTGCATGAATAAGTTGAGCTCTATCAGTTTGGTAGCCAAACAAAGAAATTAAAACAACCACCTTAATGTGGAAAGTGTTGATAACAATAACTCAAGTTAAGTGTGCCCAATGCAGTCTATAAGCTGCTGCCATTTTAGAAGCAAAATGCATTCCTGGTAATAGCATGTGTCCCTTTCTAATATGTACTGTCATGAGCAGTTACTGTCCAGTTCAGGTGTATGTGCTTAGCAGATTTTCTCATCATGCAGCATTTTACATAGCTTACTGAAATGTTTTTTTACTCCTTTGTTCTCAGTGGCAGTCATAGTTTTTAAAACAATCTGAAGTCAGTGCATGAGCTCCTTTGCTGAAGTTACAGTACAAAATAGTAAAATTAATGAGTTGAGCAATAGTGGCATTAGAGGTAATTTTTTTTTATCAATAGCTGTTCCACAGAACAAATGGATTTGTATTTTTGAGGGAAAGTTTAAAAATGTTCCAATTTATCATGTGATTATTACAGAAAGTATTTTAGTGTGTTTGCTCAGATTAGCTGCTGCTTGTTGGGTGTAGTTTATAAAGTAACTTTTCAGGAAGCAGAATCTTTCCTCAAGAAAGATGTGGAAAGATCAAGAAGTATTGGTTGATCGTGTATCCAACATATAACTTCAGCAGTACGTGACATTCTTGGATAAAGCATTTTAACTGAGTGCATAAACTTCATACAGTGAAAAAATGTGGTAGAATTTTCATGAACTGGAAACTGAAGCTTATTGCTCTTGAAAAACTCTGATTTTAAATACATATACATGAAAAATTAGAATATTGAAATGCAAGTTGTAGTTTGATTTGATAAGGTTACCATTGTTATCCTGGATGCTATTGTTTTGTGTGTACTTCAAGATAGTGAAGCCTTCTTCAAGAAGAAGGCCAAAGCAGTCAGTCAGGTTAAAAATGTCAGTTCTCTTCCTTTTGGGCTTTTTCTCTGCTGTTGTGTCACTGTGATATTTCACATACTGATACACCACGTGGTTGTGCTGCTGTTCAGAAGGACCTCCACAGGTTGGAGAGATGGGCCAATGGGGCTCCTGTACAAAGAGCTGTAAGAAATCAAAGGGCACTGCAAAACCCTGCAGAGGAGAGGGAGGAATAACCCCATGTATCAACAGAGGCTGGGGGCCCACTGGCTGGAAAGCAGCTTGACATAGAGAAGAATTTGGGTGTCCTGGTCAACACCAAGTTGACCATGAGCCAGCAACACACACCCTTGTGGCAAAGGTAGCCAACCAGCCTCCTGAGCTGCTTTAGGAAGAAGACTTGTCACCACCAGGTCAAGAGAGATGCACCTTCTCTTGTACCCCAGGGAGATGACTTCTAGAGTGCTGTGCCCAGTCCTGCTTTCCCTAGTGCAAAAGCAAGATGAACATACTGGAGTGAGTCCAGAGAAAGACAATAAAGATGATGAAGGGATTGGAGGATCTGTGTTCTAGGGAGAGGCTGAAAGAGATGGAGCTGTTTTGTCTGGAGAAGAAAAGGCTCATGGGAGATCTTGCGAGTATGGATAAATGCCTGATGGTGGGAGGAATAAAGGAGATGGAGTCAGAATCTTCTGAGTGGTGCTCATGGGTAGACAAAAGCAGGGACACAGACTGAACACCAGGCAATTGCCTTTAAAGATCAGGAAATGCTTTTTTACTGTAGGGGCAATTGAACAGCGCCCAGAGGGGTTGTGAGGTCTCCATCCTGGGTGGTTTTCAAAAGCCATTTGGACATGATCCTGATCAGCCTGCTTTAGCTGACTGTGCTTTGAGCAGAGGATTGAATTAAGTGATCTCTCTTTCAACCTCGGTTATTCTATGATCAATATAAAACTAACCTGGAAAATAAAAAAAGCCCCAGTTTAGCCTGTATCAGTTTCATGCTGTAATTTGCCATGTGGCTACATGAACAAGTAGTAAAAGAGGCGAAGATGCCTGGGAAAGATACTTAATCTGGGGATGGCGAAAAATACTTAATCTGGGCAGATGTCATCGAGAGCAACTTTCCTGAACAGTGAGCTACTGTATCCAGTTCCATACTGCTACTAGGCAAAGTGCTTATGGTGAGAGGGGATTTAGGTGTTTTGTCAGCATGCATGTAGGATTAGGTATTTAAGTTCCCTCTCACTTCTGGAGAGCTGAATTAGTATTGCCCTAGAAAAGTTGTCGTCTTATGGGAGCAACCGAACAACCTTCATCCAAAGGAAGATCTTAATTTAAATTCAGCTCTGTTACTAACAGAATGGTATTATCCCTTCCAACAGCATATCGACTGTAATACTGCTTCCACTCCAGACTTAGAATTCTCTTCAGATTTCACCCTGACCATTACAACGAGCACAGAGTGTACGGTAAGACATCTTCAGTTTCTTCATGTATGGTCAGTATCTCCTTGGACTAAGAGACAATACATTCATTAAGCTTCATTTATCATCAGTCCTTGTCTTGAAAAAAATTGTTTCTGCAGTACAGAGGTGTCAAATGAGCTCTTCTAGTAAAGAAAGATGGATGTAATACTCCAGTAATAGTGTTATGGTATAACACGGGTAGGTGGGGAAAGGAAAGGATAAAGAGCCTTAGTATAGGGGTCATTCTGATTTGTTCTTTAGCCCATTTTCTGAAGAGTTTTCTGGAAGAGATACTGGAAGGGTAGACTATAGTTCATGTAATAAATATATAGCAACTCATACGGCAAACACAGTTTCTCAAACAGGGAAGTTTATGAACTTTACGTTTGAAGTCTGGGGGGGAACAAATAAGGTATTAGAATCTGAATTTGGTAACCAGGGTTTTTACCGCATCTGTTTTATTTACTGTTTGCATGTATTTATGTAAGTTAATATGACCTGTATTCAGAAGAGCACTAATTCTAGAAAGGTTGTAGAAAGATCTCCAGCAAATCTAATCTGTGATCTCGTGCAACTGAGTGTTGTTTGTCTATCAAACACTAGTCAATATAAAAATAAAGTTAAGTTAATTTTCAGTGTGAGCTTTAGAATTAAATTACTAGGGCATCTTTCACACACTTCTTTCAGGTTCTGCCTACGCTGTTCAGTATGAATTTACTTAAATATGTTCATTTTACATCTTTTTTGTCTTGGTCGTTCAGTATCTGGTAGTTATGAGAAAACAGAAACACTGATTTTTTTGATTAATGAAAAATATCCCCTACTTTTTTCTACAGGACCCATGGAATTTGTTTTGTGTTTTGTGTTCTGTTTTTGAAGTGTAAATCAAGGAAGATACCTAAATATTTTTATTTCACATACTTAAGGGTATGATTGACTTCTGAAATAAAGATGTTATGAATCGAGCTCTTGAACACTAAATGAAGAGCAAAGGCAAGATGACCTGATTTTTATGTTGGGGTTTTTTATGATTACAGTAAGATGATTTTTACATTCAACATCAATTGTAAATGTTTTCTACCAATTTATTCAATTCATCAAATTTGGCCCAAGTTCATATTATGCTCAGAGATCTGTAGTAAAAATGAAATTTTATTTTAGTTTAGTGTATTATGATAAAGTCCAAAAGGGTAATTGGTAGCTAATTTTTCATATATTGTGATAAGTCTGCTATAACTGGTTTATTTGGTTTTGTATGTGTATATGAAGAGGAGATGCAGGCTTCCTCTGATAACAGGATTCATAAGAATCTGTTGGTGTTCTAAAGTGAAGTTTTCCCATGTATACAATTTAAAGCATTGTTATTAGTGTGAGCTAGTAGCTGTGTACAAGTACTTCATAATTATTTGTCAATCATCACCAAATTAAGTAAACACAGTAACCTTGGGTTTTTTCTTAAATGAAAATCTATATATTTTATTATGCATTTACAAAATAAAAATCTACTGGTTTTACTTGCCATAGTACCCTAGAATAATTTAGTTGCCTTGGGACAGGGTCAGCTTTGATTTCAGACCAAGCTCCAGTGCAACCCTGGATTAATTTTCTTAATACGGCCACTTTAGAAGGAGTGATTAGTTAAACAGAATTCTTTACAAAATCTTGGTGATCTTTTTTGCTGTTTGTAGATTAAAATAACTCATGTTGCAAAGATTGTTTTCCCTAGCACTAGACCTTTACAAAAACTTCATTTTTGTTCTGTGATTCTGTGGTATCATTGACTACTAAATCAAGATGTACATCTGCATTTTATGGGTTGCAGGGAGAAGGAGGGGAAGAGCGGTGTTTCTGAAATTTTGCAGTGAGTGAAGGTTCTAAAAAATGATCAAAACTCTGTAAAGTATTTTGCAGTTCATCATTTGGGTTTATTGACACTGAGTGAAATTTTCACTCTTTCTGTGATGAATTGTAGAAGTTTAGTTGGGGGTTGACAGTTCATCCATCATATCAGGCTGCCTAACCTTGCAGTAAATGAACAATAGAAGTCCATTATTTGTATTGAGAATTTTTAAAGAGATGCTTTAAGATTGCAATTTTTCCTTTGAAAATAATATTTTATGTTTTTCTTGTTTGCATCTGTGTTTTGTTCTACTGGCTTATCTTATTTTTGCACAAAAAATGAAAGCTGCTTCTATTTCCCAAAATTCTAGCTTTTTGTACTTGTCTGTTCTGATTTTTGTCTTTCTCTAAAAAAAAAAAATTTGCTTTATTTACAAAAAAAAAATCACAAAAACAAGAATTGGGAAATCCATCCTTATATGCTTGTATATGTCAGGGGTTTTTAGTTCACAACCTGAAGTTCATTTTAAAAGAGCTTTTTCTCAGCCCTTTCTGTGCCATAGAAGTGTGAAAATAGTAGTGTTGCCATCAGTGGCCAAGCTAGCTTCAGACCAGGGTTACCATCAGAACCAGGATTTCCTCTGTTAAGTGGCTGGCCTTTAAAAACCAAAGAAGTGGAAGCTCAGGTGCATAGTGATCTGCTGGTTGTTTTGTGGATCCTGTGGCAGATCAGCTACTGGTTTGCACTGTCATTGCGTTGGGGGGAGGGGCTTTCCTTGCTGCTGCTTTCCAAGGCACCACATGGGTGCAGAGAAGCATGTGGTATATGTACTCACATGGAATTGTGTCAGCAGCATGGAATGTGTGGTTGGTGTTGCTAAATTGATTTTTGCAGAAGTTTATTACTGATGGGTAGCAAGTTCTCAGAGAAAAGAGTTGTTGCCTTGACTGGCTGGAGTACACAACATAATGTTAATCACTGAAGAGCTAAACTTTTCATCTGGCAGTTCTGGGGGCATTAGCCACCTTGGGCGTCTGGTGCTTCCTTCCATCAACATGTTTGCATATCTGTGGTAACACAAAGGTAAGTTGTAAAAGCTGACAGGAATCAGAGCCATAATGCACTCTTTTTACAAACTCATTACCATGTTTGCTTTGATGATGATGACTTTGAACACCCCCCAGGATCTCTCACTCGGGAGAAGCTGCACTACTCATTTCTGTGGCAAGGTTTTAAATACCTCTAAAATCTGACCTTAGTTTTCCCTCAGTCTATTTTTTTTTTATCCTTTTTTTGGATACTGTTTGAAATTCTGTGTTTATTTTCAGTCTCAACAGAGAAGTTGACCTGTTCTTGATTTCCCCATATTTATTTCTGTTCTTCTAAATTATTCTGAGGATTTCATAAAGGTTGTGGGGAAAGCTTTGCCTAGGAGAAAGTTAGGAACAGAGCAGTTCTTTGCCTGGGGGAAGCACAGGAAGATTAACCTCTGAAGCCTAATGCTAACCTATGGGACTTGTTATCCACCTCCTTCTTATATTTTGATTTGATTTTTCCCTCCCTCCATTTTGCTTTGCCACTTTTTAATACAAACCTTTTACTTCCTGAAAACTGATAATGCAAGTGATGAAATGAGATATTTCTCTTTGTAGATGTTATCACTATTCTTGCTTTTGGAAGGCCTTCTTGCTAACCTCTTGGCTAATTATCTGCTTGTCTGATAGTACCACTTAATTGTACTAGAGGTAGTTTGAAAACTTAGCAATTCAGCAGGCAATAGGATAACTGTTTTCTGCTTTTAGATAAATGGACTAAGGATGTAAACATCCAGACACAGTGATGAGCTTGTGTAAAACAGAAAAACTGTGCAGGACCTGAAACCTAAGAGCATAGCATTAATTGACACACAGCTGATTTGTCTGTCCTTCCACCTGTAAATCATTCTAAGTTGCTCTCATTCTTCTATATTAACACAAAAAAAACCCCCCAAACCCTAGCAGCGTGTTAAGTAATGCTCATAATAGATCAGCCTGATACATCTTTGTAGGTGCATCCTAAGTGTATTGCAGATGATCCTGTAATGCATTTATTGAGTCATGTCCTTAAAAAAATCCTAAATGCTCTAAATAGTTGTGGGGTTTCTTGTCCAGGTGTTAAAACAATTAAATAAGTCTTCAAGAAGAAAATTCCTAATAAGCCTGAGAAGTACAGAAAGATTGAGCAAAAGTTAACATTTTAAATGTGACCTTGTATGTGGTGCTTAGTCTTCCAGAACTTACCGGGGGGGGGAGACAGTCAAGGCTTTTTCAGAGCACACATTCTTTCTGTTAATTTTTCTTCTATTCCTCTTGTGGTTTACCACAAAGTATTATCTTTAAGCATTAAGTGTATTTATCTGTTTTTTAAGCTTTCAAAGATTGAAGATTTTCAAAGCATGAAACAGTTGTACGGAATCATTACATGAAATTGTTTCAAAGCACTTAGAGTGCAAGATGACTTGATTTCAGTCTTACAAAGACAATGGCCAAAAAAAAATTTAATTAGCCTGCAAAAAGTGCATTTTCCTAGTAAAGAGCTAGGGCTTGTCACTGCTGGTTTTTAATGAGACATCTGGCTAATATCAGTTAGTAGACGCTGCTAGGAAAATATTCCATTAATTGTATTCTAAGTTGATCACTGTGTGAGTTTTTGAGATAAAATATAATGGTGATTACCCTCAGTGTAGAAATCAATTGACAAACTTCCTCCTTTGTTTGCGAGCGTTTCCCCTGTGAGTCCATCAAGGTTGATCTTTCCTAGCTGAATAACGATATCCCCTGGGAGGAAAATGGCAGTATCTCTTCATTGCTCCCAGGAGATCTTGTCAAAGAGCAAGGGATGTGTATAAAAAGTGGGAGGGAGGGAGGAAGGGGGTGAAAGAAGGATAATGAACCAGAGGACGTGACTGATGTGCTAAAACCTTTGGGAGGAAAAAGGAAGTTGAGATGACTGGATAAAATTGACTAATGAAAAATCTTTGGTTGTTAAAATCTTAAATGTTAGAGAGTTTCATTTCTTAATGCCCAGTGTTTCACTTAGGAGCCAACAGTAAGTACTAGCTTAAGTCTTTCATTCCAAGCCTAGGTGAGAAACTAAATTTGTTAAGCTAAAAGTTGGAAATACGGCTTTGAGTACCACAGTGAAACACATCTTGAATGCCCAATTTCTTTTTAAAGGGAAGGGTACTCTTATCATTTTATGAATCCAGATTTATTCTTCTGCTCTATTTAGTTATTGGTAGCCTCTTCTACAGTCATCTCCAGATTCTCTTTAAGACACAAAATTGTTGTGTTTTAATAGCAAGGGGTTTCTTTTCCCTCTGATGAAAATACAGCAACTCTGCTGGGCAGATGACAAACATTCCATCTCCATGCTTGGATAAACTCCATCAAAAGCACATTATCTCCCACTTCTGTGGCCAGCTGTCTAATTGTATTTGTTGTAGCCACTCACTGTTGGAACATGATACTAGTGAAGAGCAAGAATGATAAATTACTCACTGTAGCTGATAGCAATGATGATAATTTTTAATTTCCTTGCTCCTAAGTGAATTGGTACGGTTGCCTTTATGAGTTCTCATAAGGAGTCGAGCAGTCTCATTTGTTTTATCCTGATAAAATGCTGCATGTACAGCCAGACAATTTTTTTTTAGAATTCTTAGCATTCAGATATATATGAATTAAAATTTAGAATCCTCTTCCCATTTCAGCTAAGGGCTCTACATGGAGGAGTATAAAAAATATGTACTACTATTAATCTGTTACATATGTTAAAGCCTTTTGTGTTCTTAGTACATTTGGTACACATTACATGAATAAACAGGGGGGAAAAAAGCCTCAAAATAATTTGTCCAGGAAGGAGGGAAAATGTGTCGAAGAAAAGTGAATCTTACTGGGAAGAAGTGCTTTATTTACAGTTTTTTCATATGTTTCCATGAACACCTAAACCCTTTGTAATGGATGAGACCTTGGGCTACTGTGCATGAACTCTTCCAAAAAAACTTGGGTTTGACAAAATCAGGTTGAAATTAGAGGCTGCTATTGTAATTTCAGGAATATGTTATTCCTAGTTGAGTAGACTCTTTGTTGACCTTTACAGGATGATGCTTTGCAATTTCAGTATAGAATCATTTTGGTTGGAAAAGACCTTCAAGATCATAAAGTCTAACCATTAAGCCAGCACTGTCAGGTCACCACTAAACTGTGTCCTGCAGCACCACATCTACACATCTTTTTAAATCCTCCTCAGGGAACAGGGACTCCACCCCTGCCCAAGGCAGCCTGGGCCAGGCCTTGACAAGTCTTCTAGGGGAGAAATTTTTCCTGATGTCCAAACTAAACCATCCCTGGCACACCTTGAGGCCATTTCCTTTTGTCCTGTTACTTTTTCCTTGGAAGAAGAGACCAAGCCACATGTGACTACAACCTCTTTTCAGGTAGTAGTTGAGAGTGAGGAGGTCTTTCCTGAGCCTCCTTTTCTCCAGGCTGAACAGTCCCAGGGCCCTCAGCTGCTCCTCGAAAGACCTGTGCTCTGGACCCTTTAGCTTCATTGATCTTCTTTGGACATACTTTCATATACATCTATTCCTAAGTATTTCCTTGGCTCTCCCTGAGTAAATATGGAGAGTTTGTTCTGGGGTGGAGGTTTTGTCCTCGTATTTCAGCTTTTCTACTGGCAATTTATTTGAGAACAGGAAGAATAATATTTCTGCCGTGTGTCCTAATATTTAACATCCTTTGAGGCTAGAGCATGTGTCAGGCTAGAGTTGCAGTTATTTATTGCCAGTTAGAGAGACATTATTTTTGTTTTCCTCTTTCATGGTATTCAAGAGACTGGCACTTTAAAGATTCTTCCAGAGAGGGCTTAAATTCTTGCTGATTAGTCATTGGTGAAGTTGTAAATGAGCTGTCAAAAGTAGAGCAAAAGGATGAGGGAAACTGCAATGGAAGAAATAACTGTTATGATTAAAAAGAAACCCAAACCAACAAAATGAGCAAACAAACAAAGCACCCATGGCAGTAGTTGTAAAATATCATCTAGAATTTATGGGGGCATTATTTGCTTGTTCCTTCTTGGAAGTTTGACTTCTTGTAAAAAAAATAAAATAAAATGCCAACTTGAATAAAAAATCTGACCAGACCTATATTCTATTTTAATATGCTTGTGTCTGTGATTGCTTCTAATATGCTCATTCTAAGTGATAATTTTTTTCCCTATATTTTTCTGCTTACTTCCATGTGTTAAATTTTACAAGAGGGGAGGACTTAACCATTCATGCTGTAAACACTGGAAATGTCTGTCTTTGTAGTATCACATGTTTAGTAAAAAAATGTGATTTATTGTTATAGCTACTGCAATTTGTAGTAGTGTTCAAAAGTGAAATGAAAATGTTATGAACTTCACTTTTACAGAATTATTTCACTGAAAAGTACTTAAATATAAAAGCCATGCATTGTGCATTTCAGCACCAAGTAATGAAGAAGAAAAAACTTCAAGGGGAAAAGAAATTTAAGGAAATATGTAAATTCCTGAAAAGAGAGTAACCAAACCTGCAATTTATAGCTAGCTTTATATTATCAGGTGTTTCAACATAGATTTGTGTAGGGTTTCAGATTTGGGAGATTTTCTTTCTAAATATAAGGAACTAGTGATTGTAGATAAAGTTGTGGAAAGCATAATCTGTGAGTACTTCTGACTTTACTTTCTTTTCCCGAGACAGTAACATGGGGTACCAGAAAATTTCTGTAGTAGTGCAAGGCTTATGTTAATAATACCTTAAAGGGGTGGGCCAGTTTAGGGGGTTTTAGCACTTGCATTTGGGAGGATTGAAATAGGTTTCTGTAGTACAGTTGAGAGATTGTAGTTTTTCATGGCTTCTTCAAGGAAGACTTCCTACTGCTTCATGTAGAAGTAGAAATTCTGATGTTTATGTAAAGCTTTTCATAAAACATCGAGAGAAGAAATAACTAGAACTATATTGTAGCTTTGAATCCTCCAATACTTTGCCAGTGACGGAGAATCATAGAATCCTTTTGGTTGCAAAAAACCTTCAAGATCATCAAGTCCACCCATTACCCCAGCACTGCCAGGGCACCGCTAAACCATGTCCCTCAGCACCACATCTCCATGGCTTTGAAACCTCTCTGGGGGTAGGGACTCCACCACTGCCCTGGGCAGCCTGGGCCAGCCCTTGACAACCCCTTTGGGGAAGAAATCGGTCCTGATGTCCAACCTAAACCTGCCCTGGCACAACATGAGCCCATTTCCTCTTGTCCTATCACTTGTTGCTTGGGAGAAGAGACCAAACCCCACTTGGCTTTATCTGATTTCAGATATGTCTGCTTGGAGCTTTTAGCTTTCTGGTCCAAAATACAGCTTGATTGTCTCTTTTCTCTTGAAGTCAGTTTTTTCCACTTCACTTGTTAATGTATTTTTGTTGTTCCAACTTTGTTTTCCTTTCTCCAGTAGTCATGTCCTAGGTCTTATTTGTAATCATATCAACAGTATTGACCTGATGATTGAAAAATATTTCTATGACTTAATAGATCTCTGACTAATGTCCAGAAAAGGTTGTGCATCAATAAAAGTACTCTCATGAGTCAATAAAACTTTGTCAAAACCTTCTCAATCTTTACTCAAAAAGGCATATTAAAGACAAGGCTGTAATTCACTTGGGAATTAATTTCTTAGCAGTGAATGATAGGACTTGACTTAAGGGGTGGAAGAGTCACTGTTTCCAGCGTCTGGTGCTTATTTATCATGAAGGTCCTTCAGTGTCCCCTGGATGCATTTTTTTAAAGAATATTTGTCCACATTGGAATTTGGAACTTTGCGGGCATATCTGGAGTGCCCTTAGTTGAAAAGCTAACAGATGAGGTACATTAAAGTCAAGTTAACTTGCTTTCATTGTGTTCACCACCATGTTGATGAAATGTGCTGTGTTTAGACTACAGAGGCAAAATAGTGGAATGGTTTATCTACTGTTCAGATTTCATGTTTCTTGCTGATAAAGCTCTGTGCTGTTTGGTTAGCTAGCTTAATTCTGGTAGAATGTTGGAATTTTTTTTCCTTTCCCAGTGTTTGAATCAACGCGAACAGCACACAACAGAACTTGTCCTTGGTAACTGTTCAGAACAAGCAGTTTTCCTAGACCTAGAGTAGGAGAAAAACACTGGTTCTCTGGGAGGAATGTTCTCATCAGTTGGCAGTGAGTTTTCATCCAGTGGGCTTGGGAACTGGTACCTACCAATCTGAATGTACTCTAGCTGACATGGAGAGGAGCCCTCCCTGCTATTTAGGGATAGTGTCCCCAGCTGCCGTAGCTGGAGTTCCTCAAAAGCTGTATTCTGGGTCATTTCTTCAGGCTGACGTGTAATAGGAAAGCAAAACTGCCTTGGGCCCACTGTCTGACTTGCTTTAGCCTCTTTGTAGAAGACAGCCAGAAACAAATAAAGGTGAGCATGGTTAGGATTTCAGAGGTGAAACTGGAGTGGTCTTTCATGAGTATTTTCCAGTTAATTACTTGTATTCCTTGAATTTCTGGGACTCTAACAAGGCTTTGTTTGGGGGGAGGGGGAAATCCCAGTATTAAACAACAGTGTAAATAATAGTGTCAGTATACAGTTTTTGTGTGCAGATATTTTCTCTTTCCTTTCCCCTTGCAGCTGGAAGAAAAGTCCCAGTAATGAATTATGACTGCTGGAAAGGCCAGCATGAGGCATTCATGAATCTTTCTTTATCTGTGTATGTAGTAGAGAAAGAAAAATATTCCCTTTCTGGTTATGCTCTCCCTCTGCTCACAGGCAGCTTCTGTGGAAAACCGTGTTAAGCCACGCAGAGAGTGAACACATTGTGCAAACTCCCTTGTGCTGTGCCTGTATGTAGGGAGGGTTGTGGGAGCTGTAGAGGACAAGGACTGAGCATTATGCTTGTGGGTGTGCACATCTGAAAGTCTCTCTTCTCATACGTAATTCTATCTGCAGTTAGAGTGTGGCAGTTATTTTGGAAACTGACTGAAATTTGGTATAAATAAAAAACTGTTACAGGGGGCTAAATATTCGCAAGTGTAACAAAGGTGTGATGACAGCTGATTTTTTGGTTTTTTTTGACTTAGCTTAAATCTAAGCTTGCTCCTCTTAGTAATGGTTTGTAAAGGAGTAACAATCCAAATAGATGTATATCTTAACAGTAGATTTCTTCTTGAGTGTCACTATTATTCCTTTATCATATTTCTATTTTCCTTTTTTTTTTTTTGTATAGGCAGTTGCTGGTTATTTTGATATATTTTTTGAGAAGAACTGTCACAACAAGGCGAGTATTTGGGGTTATGCATTTTAAAAATCTTTGAGAGATGAGGATGTTTTTGTTTGGTGTTTTGGGGGGTTTTTTTCCTGCCTTGAGGTGTTTGGCAGTGAGTCTGTTTTGCTGTAGCAAACACTTCATATGTGCGTGTGTCTGGTAATTGATTGATGTGGTGTGATATCAAAAATGTTGTTCTTAATCAAACTCTTGAACTTTTCCATTGCAGGTCTTGTTTTCAACTGGTCCCCAGTGTACCAAAACACACTGGAAACAGACAGTTTTTCTCCTGGAGAAACCAATTCCTGTAGAAGCAGGTATATTTAAAATTCTGTTGGGGTGCAATAATGGTCGTGTTATGCTGCTGTTATCATTAAATTTAAACCTAAAATACTTTTTAAATTATGTGTTAAAAACAACTAGTAAGTAAATATGTCAGCTTTTGTTAAGACTTTTTTGTCTCAACAAAGGACTGGGAAATATCCATGTGTATAAAATTAGTATTAAAAATAGATATAAATGTCTGCATAGGTATATTGTAAGTGGGCATATGTCTTACACTTGTGCAGCTCCATACTGTAATTTTGATGAGAGAACTTCTGCATCAAAGCATTTCTGAGAAGTAAAAAAAATGTAGAAAAATGTAAGATAAGAACACTGCTGTTAATGTTCTCTTAATTTTAATGTTACTAATATTCTTAAGTATCATATTTGTCAAGTGATTGCACAGCACTCCTGAACTATGCTGTATATGTTAAATGAATCATTAATATATGCATGGCTGTTGTATTTGGCACTGTGGGATTACTCTGTTAATTGAAAACAGTTTCAAAGAACTCACAGCCGTGATCTTGAGCCACTGAAGTATGGAAGATGTTACTTTGATACACTGTGGGGGTTTTTTTAGGTTTCGTTGGGGTTTTTTTATTATAAAGTAGCTAAGTATTGTAATAGGTTTCACTTTGAATTTGCTGCAAGTAAAAAGGCTTTTGTTGTCATTGGGGAATAACTCAAAATTCAGATGATAAGTTGTTGAAGTATGCTTTCGAAGACTAAAGTGATATTTGTTACTGGGCTTAATTAGCTCTGTTTGAGAAGCCTTGTAAATGCATTTCTAGGCAAGTAGTCAAATATTCCTTGCTTTATAGACACAGAAATGTGTCTGTGGCCATCGCAGCATAGTCATGCAAGAGGATAGACATACGAAAGGTCAAGAATTTAAAGTCCCACCCTCTTATTCTTGTAGATCTGCATCTTCTTTCAGACTCTTCTAGTTGTCATATAATAAAAGAAAATAGTTACTTTTTTTTTATGCTGGGGGTTTTTGTTGTTGTTTTGGGCTTGTTATTGGTTTTGTTTTGGGTTTTTTTTCCACTTAACCACTAAATAACTATTTACTCACCACTGTTGAACTCCTACCTAGTGGTGAATTGATCATCTTTAAGGGACATTTTTCTTTACAGACTAGGAGAAACCTTAGACTGGGGCTCATTTCTGCTGGTTGATTAATAAACTCATGGTAATACATGGTCCCCCTGAACAGTTCATAAACAGTTTGGACATATTGGGGGAAAGCATACAAAAGCTTAAGTGGATGCTGGAAAAAAAAAAAAAAAAAAAAAATTCCAACCACAAGATCAAGAGGCTTAGAGATGCTATAGAGAAGTATTGATGCAGGTGGAATATTGTGTCTCAACAGACCTAATTTTGAACGTACAGTTGCAAAAGCAGCATCTGCACTCGGTTAAACTGCTCTTGCAAGTACCTCCTGCAGCTGTCAGCCATGACATACTTTTTACCAGGGGCTTCTTTCCTAAAAGTGTTATAGTCTATGTTACCTGACAAATCATGTCTCTTTCATGCTTTGATTGACTTTCTATTCTTAAATAGTTGTTATTTGCATATTCTTAGGTCCTGTCACTTCTTGGGATGCACTGGTGTGTTTCTACTTGCCTTGTGTTCTGTTCAGTTTCTCTTTCTAGACAAGGCTGACTAAGGTCTCCTTGTTGCAACTCATTAAATTTCAATGTCATAGTGTGAAGTGAAATTTTTTTGAGTGCAGTGACATTTGTTAGAATATGCACATTATTCAGTATTGCATAGATCATTTGACATTTACCAAATGTGTGTAATTACTGGGAGATGTACCTGGCTCTAGAGTTCTGGTCTAAGTGCAGCAACTTTCTGAAGACAACTGCAGACACAGTGTGATTTGAAGGAGTGAACACAACCTAGCTGACCTTCAATAACAGTTTTGCCGTAACTCCTTCCTTTCTCTTTATTGGCTCTTAAAATTATTCCTGTAACAATATTTTGTTACAGCTATGTTTCTCTTCCTTTCTGCCCATCTCCTTCTCTTTGTAATTAAGTTCCCTTTTCCCATCCTTTTACCCATTCTGTCTGGTTTTATATCTTATATAAAATTACCACTTAATCTGGGATTCTCTACCTGTTATTTCTACTGTTAGAGAAGGTTCTGAGACAAACTCGTGATGTAATTTCCTTTGGAATTACAGCTTTTTAATTTCTGTGGGATATTTGGTGTTCATGGGTGACATAAGCCCATCAGGAATCAGGTGTTTCCTGATACTTCCATAGGAGTGTTTCTTAATTCAGGTGATTTTTTTTTAAAAAACAAACTACTATTCTCTCAGGCTTTATTCTTCTTCAGTGTTACAAAAATCTTTTTTTCCTCAAGATTGTTGCTGTAAGTAACATGTAAATTCCCATCTCTCTCTCTCTCTCTTTTTTTTTTTTTTTAGCTTTGTAGAAATAGTGACTTAAATATTCACCACAATTTGTGGCTAACCATGTTCTTTGATTTCTTCAATCTTCTGCTTTCTGTTTTGCCAGCTACACAAACTGATCAAACTTTTTTTGCAGGATATGTAAAGCTGCATTTCCAGCTGTTGCTCCTCTGTCACGTGTTAATAGATTAGGACAGCTTGTTGCCATTTCACCATATATTATTTCTGCCTGGCATGTTGAACTGAGCTCAACTCCAAGAGTACTTAGCTTTTGGGGAAACATTTTGTCTTTAGACTTTCCTCAGTGGAAGTTAAGTGGAGAAAAAAATATTAAACACATTTGCATCATTTGAAGACTTCAGCTTTTATGTCCATCCTTGTGTTTACCAATATAAATCAATCCTCTCTATAAGTTCTTATAGAAAGAAATGTGTGTATGGCACTGGGAGGTGCAACAATGAAGACTCATTTGTGATTAAATGTGTTAATAGAATCATTTTGTTTGGAAAAGACCTTTAAGATGATCAAGTCCTACCATTAACACAGCATAGTCAAGGCCACCACTAAACCATATCCCTCAGCACCACATCTACATGGCTTTTGAATCCCTGCAGGGATGAAGACTCCACTACTGCCTTGGGCAACCTTGTCCAGGGCTTGACAACCCTTTTGGGGAAGAAATTTTCCCCAACGTCCAATCTAAACCTCACCTGATGCAATTTTAGGCTGTTTCTTCTCATCCTATTGCTTGTTACCTGGGAGAAGAGACTGACCCCCACCTGGCTACAACCTCCTTTCAGGTAGCTTAGAGATCAAGGTCTCCCTTCAGCCTCCTTTTCTCCAGTCTGAACTACCCTGGTTCCCTCAGCCGCTCCTCACAAGACTCGTGCTCTAGACTCTTCCCCAACTCCATTGTCCTTCTCTGGACATGCTCCAGCCCCTCAATGTCCTCCTGGGAGTGAGGGCTCCAAAACTGAACCCACAATTCAAGATGCAGCCTCACCAGTGCTGAGTACAAGGGGACAATTCCTGTCTTCATCCTGCTGTCCACAGTAGTGCTGATAGAAGCCAGGATGTTGTTGGCCTTGACCACCTGGGCACATGCTGTGTCTCATTCAGATGGTTGTTCATCAACACCCCCAGGTCCTTTTCTGCTGGGCAGTTTCCAGCCACTCTTCCCCTAGCCTGAAGCACTGCAGGGGATTGTTTTGACCCCAGTTCAGGACCCAGCATTTGTCCCTGTCAAACCTCATGCAACTGCCCTCCACCCACTGATCCATCCTGATCAGATCCCCCATATAGATTGATCCTACCCTCAGGCAGATCAACACTCCTGCTCAACTTGGTGTCATCTGCAACCTTTTTTGAGTCAGGACAAATTTTTTTTTTTAGTAAACATTGGAAAATAAATAGAAATAACATGATGTAAGCCATGCAATAATCTGACCAGTGTACCCATGGTAGCATTTGCTTTCACTGTTTTAATAGGTTTTGAAAGAGGAATTTGATGGTATAAAATTCACCTAAAATGTTGGGTTTTTTTTTTTATTTTGAAAGCATGTTCTAGACAGAGCGGTGTTTGGTTGGTTGGTTTGTTTGTTTGTTTTTTCCCCAGTAAAAAGCCAATTATTCCCTCAGATTTCTAATTCTGAGTAAAACAGTAAGGCTGACCTAAAGTCTATCAGATGCTTTATAGCTTTTGGGGGTGTGCCTGAAGCGGTTATAAAGCACTGATTGCATTTGGATTTTCTCTGTAAAAGCGGTTGAGCTTACAGATAATCTGAACATGTTGGGTACTGAACAGGAAAAGGCTCCTTTATGCCATGGCAAAATTGTTTTGTTCTGCAGTGTGAACTAGCTCATTTTCTCAGCTGTTTGGTGCCAGGCTATTTGTTGTAGAAATAGATCTATTCTCTCAGCCATAAAAAAAGACAGAATGTTTTGATCTGTTCTCATGATACCAGAATCAAGCATTACAAGCCAAAGGATGGGGCTTGCAGCTAATCCTCTCTCCTTGGCTGTTCCTGCTGCAGCCTGGACTAGGCATGCAACACTTGCAGATTCTCTGGGGTGAAATTGAAGAGGTTTTATCTGGGTCCAAAGATCTGGAAAGTGAGGCAATAAAAACTGTACCTAATTAATACTTCTGATTTGCCACTGAATTTCAGCTTGATACCAAACTGTGGTAGACAGCTTTGTATCTAGTTTTAATGGATAATTTCTGTTGATTTGGTTTAGATTCCATGTAGGAGTGGGGGATATTCTCTCACTATTCAGGTATTCTGAAACGCTAGTTTTCCTCATCACAGACTGTGACAAGAGACTTGAAGCTGATGTATAATGTGAAGTAAAACAGAATAGTGTCAGCATGTTGGATATGCTTTAACTGCTTAGCAAGCAGTAAAATTAAAGAAACTGGAGAAAGCAGCCAGATGATATTTTATTGCGAGAAAAACTGGGTTTTCTCAGACAAAAGAGTAATGTATTGTAGACTCCCTATAGAGTACAAGGCTTGAAAATGTCTTTATTTTGAAAATTGAAATTGAGGTGCAAAAGCAGTATTTTTTTATTAATGGTCCAAATGTCTTTTCCTTTAGTCGTTTGTTAAAATATTCCTGCTGTTTCATAAACAAAATATTACACACAGACTATTGTTCTCATTTGGTTGTCTCAAGAATTTACTAAATAAATAAAATGCTTGCAAAAAGAAATTTTAAAGGGCCCACAGAATCTTTTAGTAACAGTGCATTAAGTTAAAACCCAGATCTCTATGCAGGCAAAGTCTATTAGCAATAAACTAGCATATTGTCAGCATTTTGTGTTCTCGATATTGCCTTGCAGTGGAAATAAAACCTTGATTTGTTTTTCTGTGGTGCTAAAAGGGTCTAGCACAATAAAACTGAAGTAGAACTCACATGACTAAGCCCCTGTAAAATCCTTATTTTTAACTCCTCAGTCTCCATAATTAAATGGCTGTAAATTTACAAACTGAAAAATGTCAATTTCTCTACCTAGAGAGCTTTGCTAAAAGTAGGAAAACAACACTGGCACAATTAATCTATCTGAATGTTTTGATCTCATACTGAAATACTTGAATATTCTGCATCCCCAGTGGATAATTTGGTTCCTAATTGAGATTTCAGTGCCTGTTTTGCTTGTTTACAGCTGCAGCATGATGTCTATAGAATGCTGTCCCTTGTTTACTTGCAAGTGATACCTCCAAAAATGATGCAGACAACCTTACCATTAAGAACACTGTCAAAGCTTACTGTTGTGTAAGTGTGAAGGCACATGTGACTACCACTTAGAAGTTTCTAGTTATTGCAGTGAAGGGGATTTGTAAAGATATGTCTCACCAGCAATTGTGAGGTGCAGTTGTTAATGTGTCTTTAACCCAAATCCACTGCAGTTTTCTAGTAACTATCTTTGAAACAATTCCAGTGAGATATTTCATAAGGCTCTTAAATTTTTATGGAGGTCATAATAAAAAATGCTTTGAGTGCCATGTTCTTACTTGACTCACTGTTAGCTTCATGAAGTTCTTCCATGGGAAGAAAAGAAGGAATCCTGAAAGATCTTGATTGCTCTCTACCTTCAGGAACTCTTTCAGTCAATTTAATATTCAAAGAAGGAGAGGACACCAAATTGTATTGAAAGGCAGGGTAGTTCTTCATATTACAAGTTCATTGCCATGGATCATTTTGGGCTTTAAGTAGATGTTATGGTTACGTATGCAGGAGATTCCATGAAGTCTTTGGGTTTGGTTAAATCCTTTCAAAAAAATCAAGTTATGGCTAAAAAAAGATAGTTTGGGCCCAAACACCTTTAGTGATAGGGCTCTTGCGCTGAGAGGCATCTTCGCTCACCAACTGCAGCCTTGCCCGATGGATGATTGTGTTGCACAAACATAAGTGATAGTATCTTTCATTTAAGAGTTTTGCTGATGGTAAAAGTCAGAACCAAAATAAACTATTTTGAGCTATAAACTATAAAACTATTAAACTATAGAGAGCACCTGTGTTGGGTGTACTGTAGAGCACACCATCAGACATGTATTACTTGTCAGTGGGTCCATTTTTTGGGTTTGTTTTTGGTTTTTTGGGTTTGGTTGGGGGTTTTTTAGGTTGGTGGTTTTTTTTTTCCTGCGTTAGCAAGCTTGTGTAGCACTTCTGAATTTTTTTTGTTGGTGTTTTTTTGAGGTTTGGGGGGGGGGGCATTTCAGGACTCCCCAAAGGATAATAAAACTGCAGGAAGGGGACTGTAATGGATTCAGTTTTGTCCTAATCAAACTGCAATGGCACTGTTTGGTTTACTTGCATTCAGCTGAGCGTGATAAGAGCAAGGTGATGCAGCTGAGTCCCAGAGACAGCTTCCTCCAGGCAGCTCACAGGACAGCCGAACGGTGAAAATACATCAGTCATTTTCTATCTACATGACATTGATTAATTGTTCAGAGCTGCCTTTCTGTTACTTGCTTACACTGCTGTTGTTTGCCTTGGCCTGGAGAAAAGACTGTTTAGAAAGGCAGATTTAATGTGGTTACTGCAAATGAAATAGCTAAGAAAAATGGAATGCTTTGTTTCAGTAACTGCCTTTACAAACAGAATGGGAGGTTTCTGTTCTGTGAAGTCAGCTATAATTTATGAAATTATATTTAGACTTGTACTTCATTTATTGTCTTGCTTTTTATTCCCATTTTAAATGGTAAGACAAGTATGGATTAATTTAAATCAATGAATTATAGTTCTTAGGCTCTTTAGTCCTACTGAATGTTTTAAAAATCATTGCTATATGATGGTAAAATATATTGAGTAAACCATTTTGTAGCAGTTCTGAAATTTCTATGTTCAAACTAGATTAAACTTTCTAGCTGGAGGGACACTATAATGTCCCCTCCCCCCCTTTTTTCTCTTTACCTTGTCCTTCTACATGGCAAATCTGTCTAAATAATTTGTGAAATTGTTTTCACAATTCTTTGCAAAGTGCTTTGTATGATGTCACTTGTGTCTTAAGAAGACACAACAAGAATTGAAGTGGAATGTCCAACTGTTAAATTATGAAGAAAATAGAAAAATTTTTTGGTACAGTATTGGTACCAGTCATTCTTGATGAAAAGCTTTCTTTGATCTTTATCTTGCAGCCTTTGACACAGTGTCCTGCATTTATTATTTGTAATATGGATCTCGTGTCATT
This sequence comes from Megaceryle torquata, assembly GCA_024611175.1. NCBI lineage: Eukaryota > Metazoa > Chordata > Aves > Coraciiformes > Cerylidae > Megaceryle > Megaceryle torquata. The sequence continues at coordinate 12,150 of JANIJG010004802.1, read as the reverse complement.
TTACTGCTTGCAGATGCAACTGAGAATTGTGCCAGAGAATTATAAACTTAACTGAATTTGCAACAGGCTTTGTTTTCAAATTGCTACTTGTTTTCATTTTTGTGATAAGAATATTGAAAATTTCAGCTTTTTCACAGAACATAAGCAATGGCTTTTAAAATCACAGTAAGCACTGAACAGCTGGGAAATAGTTTGGCTCCAGTAAGATAGAAATGCAGTAACAGTGCATGTGGCTGGTGTGAGGGATGAAGGTGACTGGGGCAAGGGAGGCCAGACAGAGGAGTGGCAGAGAATTTACTGCTGTAGATTGATCATGCCCTCCTGTAACACATTCATAATCATCTGCTTAGATATAGTTATTCTGGTTTTAAAATTATGGTATAAAATGGCTTAGCAGTGGGCTTCCTAAATATCTACAAATATAACTTGAATTGCAGGTCGTATTAAGGACTGAAAATAACTTTAGATTAGTTTTTTCCAGTAACCACAGCAGCAGTCTTCACAAAAGCATAGTGGAATTAAAAGCTTGGTAAGCTCATTATAAACAGGACTAAAAAGCCTGTGTAAGTAATATTTCCTTGCCATATGAGGCAACATCTGTATTTGTGAGGTTTTTTTCTTCAGATATTAGAACATTCACTGTGTGTAATTTCCTAAAGATAAAAAGAATGCAGTGTGTGTGTGTGTGTGTTGGTCATCAAGCCAGAGCCAGGTTACAGGAACAGAATTTGTCATTCCAGAGCTTTTGCAGTGACATGTAAGTTGCACAGAAGTTTGAGCTGTAGCTCGCATTTATTTCAGAATCTGAAATGCTTTTAAAAACTAGAAAAGACCTTTGCATTATGTAAAGAATAAATGTAGAAGAACTTGATGTTCTGTGGGGATGGAACCGGGCTTAAGTCAGCACAGGCTAGGACAAAATATTGAACAGAAACATCAAGGCCTGGAATTTCACTAGGACACAAGCTTTTTCATAAATATAGTAACACCAAAAGTGAGAGTTGTGCCTCTCAAGATGTCTCTCACCAATTTCCTTCTGTATCAAAACATTCTCAGTGGTTTTAACTGAAGCACACATATGCCAAGTGTTATGGTCAGGAAAACCTGTGAGTCTGTAAAACAAAAGTTGCTATTAATAATGTATGTATTTGAAATGCTGTCAAGATTTCTGTGTTAATGCTTCCTGACAGATAAAAACATTACATAATTAGAGCTTAAATGAAATGAAGTGTAAATAAAAAATGTGGTGTATGCTGTAGGAAGTGGAATAGGTTTTTGTGGTTATTTGGTTTTACTCCAAGCTGAGAGTAGCCATGGGAGAGTACCTGTTCAGATGAGACTTGTATGTGCCTGGAAATGCTGGTAGTGATGTGCAGATCCAGCTCAGCCAGAAACAAATAGAGGTTAATGTATCCAAGGAATATAGTGGTTTTCCCCAGTCACAAATAAAATAATTGACATATCAGCTGTTTGGATGGATCATCTGACAAGTAAAGCACCACACATAACTCAGTGTCTCACCAGGTTTAACTGCAGTTACTTTGACTTGTGTTTGTTGTCAAGACTGTTGCTTAGAGCTTTGAAAGCATAAAGGAAACCTTTGTAGACTTGTTTAGTCCTGATTAATTGGGAACAGCTTCCCATGCAACATATGGGCATTTAATGCATCTTTGCTGTTACTGTGCCTGATCCAGTAATGTAAACCTAGTAATTTCCTTTTTACTTTTTCAGGAGAAGCCCTGAGAGGGAAGATAACAGTCCGCAAAAACAGGAAGGATCCACGGTCCCTCTTTATAACCCTGTCAGTGAAGGACACACAGCAGACCTACAGCCTTCAGTGAAAATTCTGTGCATAGAGCTTTGGGAAATGTTACATTTAAAAGTTAGATTTAACTGGTGGGAACTGTTTCTAAATATCCCCAAATGGTAAACTCTTAGATTTGTGTATGTCTATGCATATGCACACACAAGAATATGAAGATTTTACCTAGATTTGAGAGAATATTGTTTGGATGCTTTTTCACTGGGTTATGGAGACTGACAGCAAAATGGGATTGTGCTCTGTTTCATGTGATGTGGGGAAGGCAAGAAAAGATCGTTTTGGGTTATGTGAGACTGGTAGGCAAGAAAAATCAGATTAACGTCTTGCTGTGAGGAAAAATAAATATGATCTCTCGATACTGTTTTATTCTCCAACTGGCAAAATATTCTTGTGCAATTTTTATAATTTTTTTTTTTAGGAAAGAAGCTAAGTCATGTGCCAGTGCACCTCAGCAATAGCTGGAATATCCTTATGGGAATAAGTTTGGAATTTGAACTGCAGGATTGCAGCAACAAAGACTTTTATTACACTTTTATAATTAAAAAGTTGTACCACATTTCAGTTACATTTGTCTAAATAAATGAACCGAGTATGTTATATAGTGCAGTTGCCCGTTGCCTTGTTTTCTAAGTAATTGGAAATTCTTCTATCCGTCCAGTGATGGCTCATTTATTTGTGGCCACAGTTTTTTCTGTACTATCCTATTGGGGTGGAAGCGTGTATTTTATCAGCTTTTGGAAAAATAATGTGAACAAGTAGCAGCAGCTGCTTAAATGTTGGGTTTGGTTTGTCTGCTTACAGAAACAGACAACGAACAATCAAGGCAGGATGTGTGTGTCGTGATGTTTAAATGCTTTAAACTGCAGTAGAGCTGGAACCAAGTGTAACACCATGCAGTGCCTGTGCTTGTACTGTACCCATGTATTTCTGTTTGAAATGGTTTCAAAAATCGTTTCAAGAAGCAAAGATGGCAATGTTCTGCTAGTGATCTCTGAACTGCTGTTAAAATTATGCTAGGGCTGTTTTTGAAGGACTAAAGACGAGAAGGAAATTCTTTCCCTTAGAATCTGCTCAACAAAGTTTAGGTAATTGTATATTGTATAATGGGGTGAGATGCTTACTGAAGCAGAGTGTTACCAGTGGTAATGTATTCCAAAAGCTGAAATTCTTCTGCAACGCAGCACTGGATTTCATACAGTGAAGCAGGCAGTGAATTGTGACAAGTGCTACAGTTCTACTGTATTTTGACCTGAAAATTGTGGATTCATATTTCCTCTTACACTGCTTTTATCGTTTCTTGTGGAAATGTGGTTTACTAATTTGCATCCAAATAATTTCCTTGGCTTGAGGGGATTCTTTACTGTATGAAAACAATTTAATTACTTTTAGACCCTTAAACATCCTGACTAGCACCTAGATGTTCAAAAGCTAAGCTCACATATGCAGCTTAATAGGAATGTTCAGGTGCTAGTTGGCCAGGACCTACTCTGCCTAACTCATTTTAATGATCTGAAGGAGGGCCTGACCACCCATGTTGACACCTTGGCTATTACGTTCATCTTGTAATAAGTGTGAATTCATCGCTCGCATTGATTTTTAGATACCTCAATTTTATCCAAGTGAGACTGCACACAGTTTAAAATTCCACCTATTTTCAGAATTTTGTGTTCAGGATAGGCTTTACTATAAAAACTTAATAGCAAATTAGATAATCCTACAGGGAAAAAAAAGATGCAAGATTTATTTCACAGTAGTATCTGACAAGTGTGAACACTCTACAGTGATAAAGATGTAAGAAAAAGTGTAAGTCTCAGTGATCTGCTGACATTTTTCTAGCTTGGTGACGTATATTCTTTTCAAAGTACCTTGATAATCTTTGATTGTTAAAATGTTTGAGCACAGTTATCTGAAGCTCAGACTGTTTAAAAATTGACCTTGCGGGTGAAATGTCAGCAGTGGGCATTGGACTGATTAATGGAGCTCGTGACAGAGTTATTGGTATTAGACAGTAAATACTCAGGCTGGGAGATGAACTGCTAATTCTGTCCTTTGCTGAAAGGCACTGTAGAAATACAGGCTATTGACAGACTAAGCAAGATTCTTATACAGTATTCTCAGTACCTTGGCAACCAGAAGTTGGAAGAATCTGCATTTGATTTTGATCATCTGCTAAGCAGTTGACTGTGGGACTTGCACATGGTGTTAGTGTGACTAATACTTTGAGATATTGGTGTTGGAGTAGATGATCTTATTGACATCCCTTCCAAGTTTAATTTTTCAGTACTTCTGCATATTTTGTATTTCTATAAACATTGACATAGAAGGCAAGAAAGGAAGAAAAAGAATGCAAAAGGAGAGCGGTGCAAAGGCCTATATAGAGTTGGTGTAGCCTTTAGTAATAGGGGACATTTCATTTACAAATGGAGGGGGAAAAAAAAGTTGGAAATTAGTAAAAGAAAAATTTAGTTCTTAAAAAAACAAAACAACACACACACACACACACACCAAACAAAAAAACCAACCACAAACCTATTTTAGACCATTTAACCAGATGGAAAATGTCCAGAAAATACTTTAATTAATATAAAGTCTGAGGAGGGTCATTTGATACAGGCATTGAAGTTTCGAAATACTTCAAACACACGAGTGGGAATTGATTTACTAGCTTGTGTAGCACAGTTTCCTGTGGAAATAGCCCATCAATTACAAACGCCTTTTCTCACCCTAGCAGTTGAATAATATGGGATTCACCTGACAGCACAATCAGTTATTTATTTTTCCTAATCATAATTTTGAGAATTAAATGGTCTAGGAAATGTGATCAATAAATACTCTTTTAAAGGGACTCCAATGATTAAGTTGGTGGCAGGATAGGGGAAAGTAACTGCTTTGAGTAGAAATATCTCTGAATTTGTCCAGTGAGAGGTAGTAATACTTCATGCAGAATGTGATTCTTTATTCTGAGGAATGTGATCAACATGGCTATAGGTACAAATAGTCTAAAAAAACCAACAAACATATTAAAAAATGTGTGGCAATGGCTGGAAATGCCGACTTGTGCGTTCAGCGTGGTTCATGAGTGTTTCTTTCATGAGGTCGTGGTAAGAACTTGTCTTCCAGCTACTTCTGTGATTCCAGGTGATGTCACCAAGTACTTGTGCAGGCACTTGATGTCTGACCTGTTTAATGAAATAGCTACAACTCATTGTGGTGGAAAACAGTATTGTCCTTATCTTGGGTATTTTCTTCCCAGAACGGGTAGTGAGAATCATGCAGGTTTATTTGTTGTCTCCGTGTGTTGGTGCTGGTCAGAGGTGCTGCTTAGTCATGTTGATATGCACAGGCAGAGTTATTCTTCATCCCACACATTGCCAGCCCTTTTTCTAACTTGTCTGCAACTTCTGCTGTTCTTTGAGATGAAGCTACAATACCTTTACCTGTGTCTGTACCACCAGACATTTGCTCCTTACATATCCTTTTTAAATTCCTTTTATGCTATGATGATACAGCCCAGTTGTAGCTACAGAAACAACCATTCGTCATTCATGTATTGATTTTTTTTTTTTTAACAACTGGGATAGTCATAGATTCAAACCTAGATTTATTACTGTAGTCTGTGCTCTTGTATTCAGAAAAGAAAGAAAAAAAGGAAAATATAGAGAGCCTGAATTTCAGTTATTGTCTGACAGTACTTGTCTGTTGGACCAGCTGATACACATTGAGCTGGTCTAGCTCACAGTATTTATATTTTAGTAGCAACTCCTATGTGACAAAATCTTGTCTTGGTTTGGTTTGGTTTTTTGGTTGTTGAGGTTTTTTTGGTTGGTTGCGTTTTTTGTTTGTTGGAGTTTTTTTCCCTAAGAATATATTGATTTGGTATTTCTTAGGTTAGATCTCACTAGCTTTGAAATTAAAATTTGGCACTTATTTACCTGCCTCTCTGAGATCTGTTTTTTTCCCCATCTTCTCTTTTTCCTCTTCTTCCTGCATAGTGGTCTGTACAGATCCAGTTTCTCATGCATACAGCAAACCCCACTGATGCTGGGCTGCTCTCCTTGTTACAGCACTAATTTTTCCCTTTCTGTTTCTTGTCTGCATGCTCTGCAGACCTGTTTAATGCTAGCTGCATTTCAGAGCATGTCTCTCTTGTCCCTGGCCTTTGGATTTTTTCCTACTATGCTTGTTTTGTTGTTGCTGAATGTTTTGTTTAAACTTCTAATGTGCCCTGACAGCATTCCCTCATTTCTGATGACCAGAGCTTCCTGTTATGTGAAGACTTTCACTCATCTGTCCTGTGTAGATCATACTCTTCTCCTGGTTCCTTCTTTCATTCTTAATTTTCAATGTGCAGATTATTCTTGAGAGATGCTACAAACTGTGTACTACAAGTGTAAGCTTTGCTTCAGCAACGAGCACTGCCCAGAGTGGGCTTGATTTGCAGGCACAGCAAATGCAGATGCCATTGGATAGCTACAGACAAAGGGGTGTTGCAGGCCTTAAAATGTTTGAATTAGTTGTTGATGGTAATGGAGAACTGCTAAAGCATGCTAGATTGTCTGATATGGTCTATGATGCATATCTAGGAGGCTATAAAGAAAAAAAAAGAATAGATTGGTAATATCAGACCAATGTTCAAACACAGTAATGTGGAGTGATATTAGTGTATACCTTAAGATGTGTAACTTTGTGCATAAAGGAAAAAAAAAAAGCCATTTCTTTGGCATCAGCAATATTTAGGGCCCTTAATTCACTTTATGCATTCACTTTGTGAAACTTGCACGTATTGAAGGACGGACAAATACATGGTGGTAATAGCATGTCTGTTTTCTAAGAGATTAAAAGTTTGCCTGACCCAAACTGTAGGTGGCAACTATACATGCACCGGGAAAGATTCTTGATTTGTCAAACCAAGGAACCTGAATGGTAGGTATTAGCAGTGTTGTGGAAGTTTGTATATGTGTATGTCTCCAGTATTTATACTCGTGTATACACCCACATATGCTCATATACACACCCATACTGGGGGCATACTGAAATTTTCCAGTTTGCACCATGCATTTCCAAAATACCATATATTAGTGATACTGATAAATGCATATTATATTTGCTGAATGTTTTGTAGTTAACCTAATTTTTTCTATAAGAATATGCTTGTAGATAATTACTATGATGGTGGTCCTATTAAATTGTCTTTAATATCACAATTATTTCTACACTAAATCTACTGAATGGGAATTCATTGAAGAAAAAAAAAAGGTGGTTTGGCATATAAATAATGTTTTGTTTATTGGGAAAGTATGTTTTTGTCATGCTTAATAATGAAGTCCAGTTTTGAAGACCACTGAATGTACAAAAGTTTTTTAAAATGTTTCATCCAATGCTTAATCTTTTTCACGAGTATTCTCAGCTATCAGTTATCAATCTTTATTCATGCTTAAGTAATTTACATTATACTTAGCCCAAGGACAGAAATGTTAAGATGTGATTCACAGAAGTTCTTTTAATATTCAGATAAAATTGAAGGTTGGCCTACGCTCTCTGATGTGCAAATCCATGCCCAAAGTCTATGTGCTTGAAGGTAAATAACGTCACCTGAAAAGACTACAGATGCTCACAGTTCCACTTCCTATTTCAATGTTAAACTATAGGCTTGTTCCCCTTTTTATGATCTGCTGCTTATTTAATCTTCCTTGTCTTCTGCAATGCTTTCAAATGTTTAGCCAGCTAAGCTGTAAAAGTGCTTCCCTGGTTCTACTCATCAGAGAGCAGCTAAGCAAGACACACTTGGAAGCTTCTGATCCTTCATTACTGAATGTCTCTGCAATGTGCATCACTCTGGGGTTTCTAATAGGATTTTTCTATGTGCGCCTTAGTTTGATCTTCTAAATTCTGTCCTGTGGGGTGTGTTGTAATGAGACTGACGCAGATTCTGTGATCCAGATAAAGACAAAGCCTCAACTTCAAATAGATCAAGTTCTGCAGAGGATTCAGAGAGCTGGGTTGGGATATACAGCTGCTAACTAGAAAAGGTAGGCTGTTAGTTAAGGTTTTAAGACTTCCCCTCCCCCCCCCCCCCTTCAAGCATGTTTCTCTGTGATCTGTTTAATAGTGCCTGAAGTTCCCAGTAGTAATGACTAAACATTTTCTGTCCTTGGTTTAAATTATTTGAAAAAAAGTAAAAAAAAAAAAAAAAGGAAAAACCAAACACCAACCACAAACCAACACATGAAGAAGTCTGTATTTACAGAGGTTAGGAGAGTGTGACTGCCTGGCTATGACTACCTTTCTGGAGGAAGTAGGCAGAGCCCACACACTGGAAGGGGACTTGGAAGATAAGAGTTTAAATTGAAGGCTTGTAGGATGACTGAAGTTATGATGATTTTATTTTTAGAAACCAGGTTTGGGGGTACAGTTTGTTACTGCTTTTACAATATTGATTAACTGCATAATAACAGCATTTAAGAATTTTCAAAGACAACCAAAAATAAAATCATGGGCATATCTCTTAGTGTACAAACCTCAAAAGAAATGCCAAAGAGATTTTATACTATTCTGTTTATATAGGCATTGACAGATGTTAATGCTGGTAAAACAGTGGCATCTGGTTAAAACAATTTATTACGTAAGAAGGCAAGGTAAAACAGTGAGAAACACTAGCATTTGATACTATGATCACTACAGATAAATTTGCAGAAGGGCTTATGCAATTAAATAGGTTTCAAAAGCAGTTAGTTTGAGTTAGTTCTATGTCTGGACTGAAACCTGAAGACGGTTCTGTTTTCCAAGTTTAGTAAAAGAGTTTAAACATATAGTATTTGATGTATTTTTTTGACCTTGTGTAAAATTCAGAGGTAGGTAATTAACTTCACGGTTAAAAGCGGTATTTCTAATGGTACTGTTGAGTGGCAAAGGCAGAAGGGGCAAGGAGATGCTGTGCTGCTAGAGAGGTAATGTGTGTGTAGAAATTCAGATTTGTTAATAGGATTCAAAAGGTTGTGGTTTCTCAGTACATGATCTGTAAGTAACAGTCTGTCCCTGATGTCTACCAACTGGTTCTGATTTTTCATCTACTTGATAATTCTCATATATCAAACCAGAAATAGACTTCATTTATATCCCTTTTGGAATGGCATGTGCGTTACTCAGTTTCTTTGGCTTACTAATGCCTCTAGGTTCCAGCGCTCTCTGGACTCCTCCATGACTAATGAAAAAGACTCACCCCCATGGAAAAACTGTACCTTGAAACAATCAACTTACAGATTTATAACATTTGTATTGTTGTTCCTGTCACAACTAGCCAAAGTAAAATAAAAGAGTCTTAATGACAGCAATAACAAATTAAAGAGGAATAAAGCTTACACAACATGTTAATTCTATTTTCCACTTGGGTACTACTTAAACCACCAGTGGAAACAGAGTGGGAGTAAATATGTCCCATGGAAAACAAACTAACTGAAGTTAGCCTTTCACAAGTGAGAGCCACAACCCAAATAAAATTATTCTCCTTGGATTCAGTTGGCAGATGCTAAAACAATCCTGCTTTACATGGTGATTGAGAGGCTTTTTCTTCCAAAGAGAGCTGGGCAAAGCTGAGGATGACCGTTTTCTCTTTTTTTTTTTTTTTCTTGCCACTCTAGCAACTTGAGGCCTGTTATGATCTATACAAAATAAGGGATAGGTTTTTCCAAAGTGACTGGCATTAATTGAGAGAGATCACGCCTGTACACAATGGTAACATGCGGTGATTACTGAGGATATGAAATTTCCACAGTTTGGAAATTTCCACTGGTGAAAATCCATTGCATGGACATAATGCCATTTTAGCACAGATTATATTCTGGTATGCATGCTCCTCTCAGTACCATCACAGCTGGCTTAAATTTTATTCCACTTTAGCAAGTGATACTCACTGTATATATTTAATGATCTAGATTTAAATAAATAAATAAATCTGTAAAATCAACACAGTTCATCCAGTACTATCCAAAAAAATGTAATATACATTTGCTTAGTTCTTTAGTACCATCACCCTCCAGTACTGTTGTCTGCAGTAGTTTTCATTAAAAAGTCAGTCTTGCTAAGAATTACCAATTTCTACTGCTTGAAATTTCCCTGAGTGTTGCAGTCTGTCTAAATGAAAGAAGGAGCTCTGGGGTGAGCTGGTGGCAGACAGGCTAGAGAACTACAGGTCCTGGGTAGCATGTACCACAAAGAGAGTTCCCTTAAAAGAACGTTGGTCTTGTTTGGGTAATGATGGCTTAGGTAATTAAGCCTGAAATACAAGTAGGATTCAGTAAGTAGAATTGAACTTTGATTAAACCTTCTGATGGGTTATGCAAAGAGGAGTGCACTGAAGAGAGAGAATTTCTTCATAATATTGACTTGTGTCAGAACACTGGACATTCTTGAAACAAAGTCTACTCAAGTGGAAAATTGGATGTGAGGAGGATGACTTCTCTGCAACTCAGATGTTATAGCTGCGCTATTCTGCTTACTGGTGGATTAATACAGAGCCTTACACTGAGAAAATAAAGCAGTAGGAAACTTGGGTCTCTTGTCTCATGTTAATAATGTATGCATTGATGTTAATTTTGGAAGCATTGTGTGTTTAGAGCATTCACAGCTGTTACATTTATGTAGACCCTCAAATAGATTTAGCTTGGAGAATAACAGGTATTATGTAGTGTCCTTAGAGTTAGAAATAATGTTCTTTCAATTAGTTTGCTTGTAATTTTGACCATGTTTAGGGTACCAGATGACAGTGACCCTGGACTGTGCAACCTAGCTGGAGATGGGTGGCCCCCACATTTTTTCATGTCACCTAGAACAAACTAATGTCTCTTGCAAATGAGCAGCAAAGAGCAGCAGGAAGCACACTGCCATCTGAGGAAAACGGAAGGTGAGTCATTTTGCAGAAATACCCACATGCCGAGGAAGATTAATGCTGTTAGAAATAGAGGATGATGTGGAAAAAAATCGCAGGCTCCTTTTTTAACTATCAAACCATTCACCTCAGATCAAAATTTTCTGAAGTGACTAGTGTGTTGTGGTGGGGTTTTTTTATTGCTCTGCTGAAAAGGATTTTTTTTAATTTTTATTTTATTTTATTTTTTTTAAACAGGAGTTTCCCTGTCTGGAAAGTTTGTGAAGGCTTCTTTGTAATGTCTTAAGTGATAGTTTAAGATTGTTTTTCTCTAAAACAGACTGCCTTAATACTATTTCTTCATAATAACTTGACAAATATTTTAATATTAAAAAAGTCTCATGCTTTTTCTCATCTTCCTATATTAAAAACAAAACAAAACAAAACAAAAACACCATAGGCAGGTGACATGCTCTAAGGGTGGTAGTAAAGTCTCAGTTTTTCATGACTTCCACATTGCCTTTTAATCCATTACTTTGGTCAACTCTTACGTGAAAATCTGGGTGAAACATCTGGCTAAGGAATATACCATGAAGTTAGGATTGTGGTTCAGCCCATCCCTTAAAGGAATTTTATGTTTTTCACACACAACTATTTTTTTTTAATCAGATGTTTCATGCCTGACTTGTTCATCCATATGACAGTTAATTACTTTTAAGTAATTGAGCCATTATTGAAGGAAGTGGGTGAGAGAGCTGTCAACAGGAAAACCTTAGCAAAATCATCACTGTGAAATCATCTTGTAGTCTGCTTTTGTAGTTGCTATCTGAAACCCTTGCTTCAGTCAGTGAAATAAGCAAAATATGGCTGAGCTGCTACCACAGTCTCACCATTTCTCTATGCATGTGGATTTATTCCTGGCAAGAAATTGTGTTGTTTATAGAATTGTGGAAAGCCATTCAGTAAACTTACAGGGGAGTTTAACGGGGTTGATAAAATACTACTCTTTCATATGCCTAACAGGATGTGCTGGTTTTTCCTGAGTTCTGCCATTGCTCCTCTGGGACCACTCTGTGCTTGAGTGTTTTCAGTAACATCACGTGTTTGTACATGTTGTTATAGCATTGTGAGCAAAATGGAAGCCATTCCCACTAGTCCATATGCTTGACCAATGTATTACCAGTACTGTCAACCTTCTTTTCAGTAGGTCAAGCTGGTTTTCAGCAAATTCTGTTCTTGCCAGCTGTATTTTTAAAACACTGAAGTGTATTGATCCTTTGTAAGAGGACAAAGAAGATTTTTCAAATTGCTTTCCCCATCTCTCTCCACTGTATTTAATATGTGCAACTTTCAGTAGTTGGGGAGGAGGGGAAGTGGTCTGGAGTCAAACAGTTGGATTTGTTTGTTTGACATTTACAGTGCATTAGGCAATACTTCCCTAGTTTGTTTCAAAAGGTGCTGGGGG
>JANIJG010004801.1:93539-116560 GCA_024611175.1 Megaceryle torquata | reverse complement strand
AGGTGAACAACATCAAACCTGACATCATGGCTGCCAGTGCTGCCTGTGGCTCCTTGCAGGGCAAGCTCAGCTCAGCTCATCTGGCACAGGCAGCGCAGTCACAGACATAATTTCTGACATTTCTGGGGTCTTTTAACGGTGGTGTTACTGTTACAGGATGAGGGCAGCTGCTCCCACAGCTGCTGCAGCTTCCTAGTACTCTGCAGCCAGCAACTCCCAGGAGATAAGGCCAAGGAGCACAGCTCTGCACCGTCGTGCCTGCTATCTCCCTAAGCTTTTTTAAAGCTTTTATGTTGTTGTTGTGTTTTTTTTTCCCCCTAAGTAAAATCTTATGAGGGCAGATTTAGCCCAGTATCCAATGTCTTTCTGGAGTGTGCTCTGATAAAGAAAAAAATCATCCCCCGAGCAGCGTAGAGGTGAGGGAGCTTATCCCATGCCACTGCGTGGGAAGTGTCACAGCAGGATAAGCCAAGAGAAATCAAAAGCTCAGAGATTTACCCAGACACAGAGAAAGGGATGATATTATCCAATATGACATTACATGTTCTTTCAGTAACACAAATCAGCTTCCATCGGTCAAATGCTGCTCTCGTCTGACATGATAGCGTTCCTGAACAGACTGCGCAGTGCTGCAGGAGCTCTGAGGATTTCGTCCGGTTTGTTTGTTTTCCCGTTATAATTATTTTCTCTGTAGTCATCACTCCAAGGCTGTCTTTCTGCTTGGAGAGGCTGAGACAGCAGTAACTGGGCACAAACCCACAGATGGCTCTCCAAAAGCATCTTGGACTGGCATATGGCAAATAAGGAGTTGCGTGCCCTTTTCTCAGTCAGCAACAAAGTGCTGCTCCCTACGGTGCTTTCTGATGGGTGATGCTCGGACAGCACAGCTCTGTTGGCCTTTTCAAATCCAGCATCTTCATGCTGCCTCCTCTTGGACTGGATCTACATTAGAGTGAGTGTCTGCTCAGCTTTGGCCAGCTTGAAACACATCTCCAACATCTCCTGTGATGGAAAGCCTTAGAGGACAGCTATTCAGCACAGCCTAGGACACGCTGCTTAGACATCCTGGGGTTTCAAAGGCAAAAATCAAACCAGCAATCAGGAACAACACTGACTGAACTAAAAGAAGTCTGAATGCACCCCATGCAGATTTTTTACCTGCTGTCCTTTGCACACCTGACCTTCCCCATGGCCCTGGGACCCATCTGTCAGAGACCCTGCAATTCCACAGCCATGGTTAGCAGGAAGTGAAGGAGAGGCAGCCTCCTCCTTCTAAGTGCTCCCATGCCTCTGACAGGTAGCCCCAAAGCAACACCCTGCACCCAGACACATATATGCACACACTCCTGGAGCTACATGAATGACATCTGTGAGACAACCATTTTCTCAGTCCCCAGTCATATCTGGGTTATTTGGGCCCAGACTACACTTGCTTGCAGTCAGCTGAGCATAGCTTTGGAGAGGAACAGTTGCACCAACCAGTACTGAGAGATGGATCTGTGGGAGGTGTAGGGAGGGAAGGAGAGATTTCCATGGGGGAGCATGTAGAAACAGAGGCTAGAGATGGAGGCTTACACATGTAAAATAAAAAGTTTCTTGTTCCCAAAGAAAGCACAAAAGGTGACGGCAAAGACATCTTGGCCCGTGACAGTATTTTATCATCCTCTTGGAAACCCTGCCAGAATTTCTGTCATGGCAGAGAGAGAGGGGTGCTGGAGGCATAGCTGCTGCCATGTCCCCTTCCTGGTCATCAGCCTTCTCTGATCTTTCAAGTAATGAGTCACAAATCACAGCCCTATGTTTCTCAGTGTGCTCAGGTGATGCTACGTAATAGAGCATCAGAAAAATATGGAAGAGGAGAGATGGAGGGAAAGAAGGAGGAGACACCTGGGTGGGGGGAAGGAGGGAGCTATGGTTGCAGAAAAAGGTAATTTACTGACAAGAACGAAGCAATTTATGTTGACCTACTATGACTGGACCTGTGCCCTCCCTTTCATCTCAAACTTATCTCCTCCTTGCCAGTGCAAACCATGGGCAGCACAGGGCCTGCATCTCTACCTTTCTGTTTCAGTGGATAGTGCTGACATGGGAGGCTAGAACAGGCCACCCTTATCAACAAGGCCTTCATCTTGGCTCCCTTTTCCCCTGACAAGCCCAGCAGCATCCCAGCTCGCCAGTGGTGAGACTACAATGCAAACTCTGTAACTATAGCCAAGCTTTCAGCATGAGGTGTGAGGTAGGGAGGTCTATCTTTTTATCTTGGGGCACTGTAGCAACAGTTTCCTTTCATCCCAGTCTGCCGACAGTAAATGGGTATTTTTCAGTCTAATTTACTAACCTCAGATTTTGTGGCTTGTTTTTTTCTCTTTTTTTAATAAGATTCCTGGCACTCATGGTTGGTGGAGCAAGAACATACTTGCCAGCTGCCCTCTCTGCAGTGCTGTGCACTCTCACGTATGGTTATGTATCCCCCTCAATTATGTTAAGAAAACTGCTCCAGAGGTGAACACCAGCAGTTCTAAAGGAAACGAATGAGCTGAACTGGCTCAGCCCTCCTGAACCTTCCTGATACCCCCTCTGCTTGCTCTAGAGAGGGACTGCTGGTTGCAGGCCAAATAGCAGAAAAGCTGCAGAGAGATGGTAGGAACTCCTCAGGTTTTGATTTTTCTACTACTCAGTTAAAGCAGAGGTTGAAAACTTTTTAAAGTAGACCTGGGCACCCAGGGTGGAGGTACTGGCAAAGAACTATGACAAAAGCTAGAGAGAAATATTGGAAAAGGGAGAAAAGGAAAAAAAACCAGAATTTTTATAAACAAAATATTATAAATTTTTTTTTTTTTTTTTTTTTTAATGCAGGAGCAAAGAGCATGCTGGTCTACTCTTTCCTGATGGTGTAGCCTGTCAGCTAGCATGGCTCCCTGGGGAGATGCCTGCCCTGTGTGCAGTACCACCACTTTTCTGTAAGCAGAAGCCATTTGGTTGAGGAAGGGTAATGCAGGAGCATAAGGGGAGGAAGGCAAAGGGGAGGAAAAGACCCACCCCCAAACCTTAGGCACCCTTCAGCTACTACACCATTCAGAATGCCTCCACCTTCAGCCTCAGCAAAGGGGTTCCCAGAAGACAGCTCCATGATAGCAAGCAGGCAAGGGATGGGTTAAGATGGTAGTACAAAATCAGCCAGCGGGAGAAGAAGGGGCCCCAGAAAGATCTGCACGCTGGGCTGACACAGCGGGAGAAGAAAGGCCAGAAAAAATGTTTAATGCTTGGGAAGCTGCTGCTGCTTGTCTGCCTGTCTCTCCATCTCCTAAGCATCTTTTTCACAGCCCAGGAGAAATGATTTCTGCTCTATTGTTGGTTGATTGGACACTTATCTAGCTGTTTCTATCTATTTTAGACACAGAAATGGTTTTTATTTTGGCTTCCTGTCTCCCAGACATTTCTGTGCAGCCTCTTGCTGGAGGAGGCAGGCACACACTGGTGGTCCTGCTCTCACGCTCCCTCTTCACCTCTTTGCCGTGACCCTAGGCCAAAGGGGCACATGTAACAGCACAGCCAAGAATTACTCTATTCAGAGTACTGAGGACTATCATAGTCCTCCTCCCAGTGAAAGGCAGTGGCCAGGTGAAGTGCAGGTTGACTCCACCTTGCTATTCAGTGCATTGTAGCAGCACACCGAAGACGAGCAGACTCTGCTTTGGGGTGTGGTACACTTCCCTTGGTTGACTTTGTTTCTTCAACTCCACCACCCGGTTTGGTGGTAGGAAGGAGGTTCTGAACATCCCAGCTCACACAGGAGGGCACCCTCTCAAAAGCAGCTGACTCTGAGTCTCTGCTGTGGTCTGGTCAGAAGGTCAAAAAGGGCAGCACACCTTGGGCTAGAAAAATTATTCCTCCTTTTGGAACCTGAAAGGAAAATGAGCTGCTCTGGAAATCATCAGCCCAAATACCTGAGCTCCTTTTAGAAAATGTGCTCAGACTGACTAGCTTCTTCTGGATTTCACTCTAGGCCCCAAGGAAGAGCTAGTACAGTACCGCTCACTTGCTGTACTGCTGAAGTCTTCAAAACAATCTGGAAAAGCTTAATTTGCATTCAGTCTATTTATTTATATTTAAACTGCATGTCAGTGCCTGTGCCAAACATCAGCAGTCAATACAGGACCTAGACAGTAACAAATGTAATGTTAATTACGTGGTTATTGTTACTCATTTTTTAATAAGCTCTTTATATGCAATCCAGTAATAAAGCAAAACTGAGTCTCTTTGCAAAGCAAACTGTTCCCAAAGAAGCATACAAGAAACCAGAAAAATCTCCAGAAAGGGCTTCAGACACTGGGGTAAGGTTCCTAGCACTGATCCCCAGGTCTTCTGACACTGCAGCCATGACAGCTAATCTAGTAGCCTGGCAAAAGATACTGGCAAAGATAGTTACTGGCAAAGAGTAGAGCTATACATAAAGACACCCAGACTCTCTCCATCCATAATACTCCAGCCTCATGCTCACAACCAGTCTTAAACCATTAAGGAGAAGCAAGGCAGCTATCTAGAGAAACATGTATTTGCTTCTCCACCAAAATTCCATTGCACACAGCAGAATTTCCAGTTCTCTGCATGTTAAATGGTTACACTGCAGCATTTCACACATTGATAGGACCAAAAGCTTTACCCATTTCTACCCATTTCTGCTCCCCCTTTTCTATCAGCCTTGGAAGAGCCTAAGATAAAATACTAGAAATAGCTGTGACGATTTTATATACAGGAGGATGAAACTATTTTACAGGATTCCCTCTGCTCTGTAAGGCTGGACTTCAGATTAGTAAGGCGCCTGGATTTGTTCCTGAAGGCATGCTGACAATGTGACTGGTAGAGTGAGCTAAAATGTCCTAGAATGTTTCTAAAATACTTCATAATGCCAGACACAGTCATATCTTTAATAGTAACACATGACGGCATAAAGGGTTTACTGACACAAATTGCAATATGTTGCCTTATTCCTGCATGACAGGGTTACTATACAGAGCTTGTTCCCAACAAGAAAGCTGATGAAGCCAGATGCCATCCCTGCCAGCACACATTGTATATCTGGGGCAACTTAGGGATCTGCTGATTGAAGGAAATCCTCCTCCTACCAAACATAGACTGGCAGCAGAAATGTTTCATTGTAGGTTTTTTTTTCCAGTCTTAACGACCGTAACAGCTTCTGCAATCTTTTTAAGGGAAGCGGACGAAAAGGAGCAGGAGATTGATTGTCGCTCACTCTCTTGCCATGTTACGAAAGGAACTGTGCAGTGAGGGATGCGTAGGAAGCTTCGGGGAAGGGAGATAAGGGAATGAAGGGGAGGAACACAGGCTTTAGAGATACACCCTCCAGTCTGTCTATGGGAGTTTAAAAGGAAGTATCTGAATGTTGATCTTTCTTAGTGTGCCTGAGTGTTAGAAAAGTGTGTTTTTCTGTCCGAGTCTTGCACCACATATCCTCTCTTAGCAGGTGGTACTCATATCCATGCCCCTTTTGCTGGATTGAAACTGGCTACCAGAAGGGATGACACAGCTCAACAGGGACAGCACAGAGATGTCTGCTCTGAGATGCAGATATCATTTAATGTTAGTGGTGGTAAGGGGGCAGGGAACCCTCTTGGCCCTGGTCAGTTCAAACCTGTCCAGGACCTGACACACTACTTCTGGAGAACCATTTTGGTGGAGTCCAGCTGTAGGTGCAGTCTGTAGGGCTGCCTGTCAGGAGCAGAAATGCTGTTTAGGAAGGAGACGTAACATCTCTCCTAAACTTTCCTTATATAGGGCTTTCCCCCCCCTGCCTTTTTTAAAGCATCAACTTAGTATTTACTTCAAAACCAGAGCCTTCATGCTCAGAGGCTCACAAAATGACAGAAGCAGTTCTAGAACAAGCCATCCAGAATATGATGAGAAGAGGAGGGGAAAAAATGAAAGGGAAGAAAAGAACAGCCAGCCCAGCAAACGGCATTTAAGTCTCTCTCTTCTTCTCTCATTCCCTTGTTCAGTCATTTCTGTCCTGCTTTGAGTGTGCTGTTTTTATCTTCCTCGTTCTCATATAAAAGCCTGGCTCCCCTAGCGAGTGTGCAGATGATGATTTGGCATTGTCCAGGACCATTATGCTGTCAGCTCTCAAAGAAAAAAAGGCTTGTAAAAATCCTGTAGTCAGACAAAGGCAGAGTGTGCGGCTCAGGACAGTTCGTACGGCTGCCTGCTAATAACCTTTCCGAACAATAGCTTACATGGAAAGATCTTCCACAGAACATGAAATTTCAGCTTCACCTTCACTTACTCCTAATTACTGTTCCATTCTCAGCTATACGCATGCTACATATGCAAATCCTCTTTCATCCTTTTTTGTACAGAAACAGAGGTGCATCGCCCTCCCCCTGGTCCTGTTCTAGTGCCATCCTACACTACCCTTGCACAATCCACCACACGCTCACTACTACTCCCAGTTCAGCTTGAGCTACATGCAAATTCATTCACACACACTGTCTCCACCAGTCCCAGCAGTCTGGCTCCTGCTCTGCTCTCAGGTATGTGGAGTTCTTTTCCTTCACTTATTCAGGAGTAGAAATTTGGAAAAATATTAAGAAGATGCCTAAGAAAGCCATTTCTGTTAAACATCCAAGACAGGATCAACAGCTTTTTCCAAAGCATAGAAGATTTTTTGAGACAGCTTAAAGATGGAAGAACTGCCATGTGCATCTGTAGTGTTTCCCCTGGGCTCCAATGGTGTTGGGTCTATTGCAGCCCAAGCTATAAAGGCTAGTTCTTCTGCTCAGCTTGTAAAGACAGAAGAACTGAGGTGACCTATCTATCTCAGACAATTTATGACATTATGCTCACCAGCGTATGCTCCGGTGCAGATTACCAGTTCCATGACAGCGCCAGCAGGAATATGTGCATTATGTGCCAGTGCATCAGCTGCCTCTGTTTAAAGCGCTGGACTGCTGCTGACAGCAGGTTTGGGCTAAGATGCTGGACTGAAAGTAAGCTGAAGTGTGGTCATGTCTGTCTTTCTGGCAGCTCAGCCACAGCGAAAGTTGCTCACTCCTGCCATCAACACAGCCAGCTACCAGCATCTCTGCTTTCCTGCCAGAAGAGCCTGCAACATCATACAGACAGTTCTGGGGATACCCTGGTTTACAGGAAAGATTGAAATGGCTAAATCCAATGAGTGCAGGCTGCCCCTCTTTGAGATAATCCTCAAATGAGTACAAGGATTTGGAAATATCTAACTGGGCTGTGAAACTGGTACATGAACAAAATGGCACAGCAGAACCTGGAAATGAGACTGGAAATGGACTTGGAAGAGACCCTTGATCTGTGCACACCTAAGCCAAGGTCAATGTGCAGTAACTCCAAACACAAAAGCACAGGCAGGCTCTGATCTCTGCTACATCTGCCTAATACCAGATGTACACTACTGTAATCAACGGGTTTACCTCTAGACTTACACCTATCTCAAAAAGGCCAGGATGCGGCCCATTGGGTTTACAGTGGAGTGAGCAAGCTCTGGGCTTGTGGGCTTTAATCAATGTATTTACTGAGCTGGGACTAGTTCCTGTTCACTGTCTGTTGATTTAATGAAAGTCACGTATCTAAAGCTAGGGACAGGAAAGCTGTGTGGAATCCAAGGTTTTGCAAGTGTACTGAACAATAACAACATGCAGTAGGGATGAAATCCACTCCGAAAACTAGGGCTGCCAGGAGGAGCAGCCTTCTGTAAGCTCTGAGCGCTTTTCTCCATATCCTGCTGTCTGTTACCAGGATGCCTATTCCAAATAATGCTGCATTTATTTTAGCTGACAAACATTTACCAGAGCTGGTGACATAAAGGCCCATGTCTACTCAGACAAGAGCCTAATTCAGACAACAAAATAAGCTGTATCTAAGATGCACATCAGGCATAAATTGGCTGGAAAAAGGCCACATGAGGTGAAAACCTGAGTCTGTAGGATGAGTTTGATGTTCTCTGAGTGCGCTGAATGAATATTAGTTACATGAGGAGCACTGCTCCAACCACTTTATTATTGCAAACAGTTTAAGCAACCCTCAGAAATACCCTGAATGCATGAAATGCTTACAGGGAGTGGAAGTGGTGTCAGATGCCTTTGTAATCCACTCCCATGGAGTGGGAAGGGACAGGGCAAAAGCTCTCTGGGGTGGAGCTGGGTCACAGGACTAATGCTAGTCCTTTTGGGATGCTCTAGTGTATGTTAGCAGCCAGGACAGGTGGCCAAAATTCCCAAGCAGCCTGTTTAGCTCAGGACATGACCAGGGAACCCAGCAGCTGCAGGGAACTGCAGTAGTTGATATATTTTGCTTCACCCTACAGCTTCCTCTGACTCATTCCCATCAGCCTTAAAGTTAAGGTCCACTCACTATGCACACCCACTGAGTTCTGCTTTAGTGAAACACCCCATCACTGTCTGAGCACTCACATGTGCCTGTGTCAAGGTCATTACTGTATATGCAGCTTCTGGCTTATATTCTAGCTTTATTCAAGTTTTTCTTTTTCTCTCTCCTTTTCCACCTTCTTCTTGTGCTAAGGGATCATGAGCAGAATGAAATCCTGACAGACTTTCCAGCCCACGATAGCTCGTGGTTTTACCCTCCCTAGATAAATCATCCCACACTTCTCTGGAAAACATGAATGCATTTCCCTGTGGTCTACAACACCTGAAGTTCCCTGTCATTATTATTAAGTGAAGGAGAGCCTTCAAAGGCTGTGGTGGTGTCATCGGGTACTTCAAGGGTTTTAGGAGCAGGGCCTATATCAGTACAATGTTTTTCTCACTGTTAATGCCAAACATTCAGGTGTCTCTCATTTCCAGCACAGCAGAGCCCACTTGAAGAAGTTCATGGTCTTACCCAGCAGTGCAAGAAATGGGCTCTTTATGGTGTATGAAATCCATTTTCCCCAAGCCTTCATTTGGATTGTGCTTTATGACATGAGAAGATGCAGTAAATGAATAAAGCACTACATTCTTGCTGACTGATGGACAGATGATCCCAGCAGACTGTATCTGTACCTCCTCCTTCCCATTGCTGTATATTTACTGGGCTGTCAGTCTTAAAGCCAAAATTACTTGGGAACCTAGAGTTTCCTGAGATTTTCCCCTCTGATCATTCCTGCGAAGGAACTGGAAGTTAACGTAGGAATGAGGGCAAGGAGAGGGAGAGATACCAGCTTTGGCACCTGTAAAGCTTAGATAAGAGGAAAAGCAATGAGTGAGGAGCTTGGACTTCGCTGAACTGCAGATGCAGCAGTGCAGTCAACACATGTACTAGCTTCACAGCAATATCAGACAGCAGGGGTGGGAAAGTGCTTACTGAATTCAGTTCCTTGACATCCAGGAAGATAGAGGAAGGGAAAGTGAGGCAAGCAGGGACTAAGGTCACTTGTCAGAGCCAGAGAGAACCAAGAATAAGACCATAATAAAGCTGTTCCCTTAGTCCCCTGCCCCTAAGCAGAACATCAAGGTTTTCTTCATGTGGGAGAGAAACAATCATATAGGAGACAGAAAACCCATAAGTTACTCAGTTACTGAAGCTATGACAAACAATTCTGGGAACAGCTGCATTTTTTTCCCCTTCACTCAAAACAGAGGTTAAAACAAAGGCATTGTTTGTTTGGTTTGTTGTGGGGTTTTTTTGTCGTTGTTTTTGTTTTTGTGTTTGTTTGGGTTTTTTGTGTGTTTTTGTTTGTTTGTTTTTTGTTTTGTTTCTTTGTTTGTTGTTTTCTTGGTTTTGTTTTTGGTTGGTTGGTTTTTGTTTGGTTGGTTGGTTTGTTTGCTTTTTTTAGTGGGATAATCTGCTCCAAGAGAGAGGAAGATGACCTTTATAGAGCACCACTGTTTCAGAGGAAGACTAAGGAGGGCAATGCAGTCCCTTCTGATTTGAAGATAACCTTCCTTTTGCAGTCACATTCCCAGCTGGCATCACTCTGCTTTGAAGACAGTCAGAGCAATTCACACCAGTTGGGAATCTCACCTACTGTATTAATGGGTTCCCCTGGAGATGCTGCTTGGTATGTGGTCCCCTAGCCCAGCTGCTCTACTCTGCTCTGCCCAGCATGGGATCCCAACAGCCCAGAAATTCCCTCTGTGCTGGTGAAAGAACTGAGGCTCCTGCTCTGCCCAAGCTAATTCTGCAGATCATTTTGGGTTCATGTTCACTCTCTGTACCCCTCAGCCACCTGCTGAAAAGGGCTGCTTACATCTCCTAGCCTTTCAGCTGACTGGTGTGCCTGCCTGCCTGTGCATGTTTCCCAGCCACCTCTCTCCTGCATCCAACACTGCTTGCTGCCCAGCCAGTGCATCAGTACAGACAGACAGGCTCCCACCCTTTACCTCCAGCCCCACCTCTCAGCTGCTTTCAGCCCTGAGCTTTCTGGTAGTGAACTGTGAGATCCCACTGATGGGAAGAAATCGTTCTGCCAGACCGTCTTGCTAGACAGGCAATGAATACTTCCCTCTCACCCCAAGATGCAAAAATGACCTATTCTACAACAGCATCACATATGGGTTCAAACAGTCAAACTTCCCCAACACAAATGGAAGAAAGGAGGATGAAATGCAAGAGTAAAGAAAAAAAAGTAAAGGCTATGGAAGGTTTCTTTTAAAAGCAGAGCCCCCAGTCTAGTATCTCAGAGGTGCAATCTCAGAGGCCATTAAAATCAGGCTATAGTGAAGTAGCAGCAAGATAAATGGTTTAAGAAAAACTCTCTTTCTGGATATAACAGACAATACTTGGCAGAAGTTCAGGGAAGGAAGGTTGGGGGCAAGGGGTGGAAAGGGAGGGGGAGAACAAGAGAATGTGCATATAAACAGTCCTACCAGTTTGTTAGACCTTAGATCTTCTTTGCCAGCTTAACCTGCAGTCTGCATACAGGCTGACTGGGATGTAGATGGTTCAGTGTGAGCGCTGTGTGGAGCAGAGGCAGCAGGGCCAGATCCCTCCCTTGTGTAATTCTGCTAATGTGAGCAAGAACCGATGAGATGCCCTGACTTCTGTGCATCTGTGTCATGGTGAACTTTGGAGCTAAGTGCACATGTGAAGGTTGCAACTAGAGCTGCTTTCCCATGGGAGAGAGAACACAGGAGTGAGATTTATTTATTTTCCCCTCTTCTTGCTTCACCAAGAATATCCTTGAAATAGATGGAGATTTTTTTGTAATAAAAAGAGGATAACTGGGCTTGCCATAAATCTCTGTGATGTATTTTCAACAAACCCTGCACCCTGGGTGGCCCAGTTTGGGGGACACTTTCTAAGTAGTAGCAATAGTGTATACTATTGGTGAAATAGTATTTGGAGCACCATACAGCAAAGGTAAAACTAGGGCATCACACAACATAATTGTTCTGAACAATCACCATTTATGGCCTAATGGCTCAGCTATCGAGTGGCAGCCAGGACTGACTTCCATAGTTGCTGAAGATGATGGGGACAGATGGAAATTGCACTGGCAGTAGCACAAATCCATTTCTAGCCTGGCCAAAAGGCAAACAGCTGTTTCTATACCTGTTTCCCTCCTACAACTGAGAACAACTGGCTGCCAGACCAGTTCCAGGTTCAAGCCCCAGGATAGGAAATCAGCAGACAATCAGCTGACATCTGTTGATTTGATGGGATCGTGAATGCCTTCCCGTATTTGCATTACCTACAATCAGACCAGGAGTTGCAATCATCAGATCACTAATTTATTTATCTGACAAACTGGAAATCCACTAAGAAAGGCTGGAACAGGATGAGAATGGAGGTGTGAGGGCAAGAAGGATGTGGACAAACTGGAGAGTCCAATAAAAAAGCAGAAGAATGAACAGGTATCTAGGACACATGAGTTACCAGGAAAGACAAAATCAGTGGGAACTGCTTAGCTTAAAAAAGACTGGAGGACGACACAATAAAAATGCTGAAATCATGGGCAAGGTTCCCACAAAATAATGTAAGAGATGATTGCATCTCATGACAGACTGGATAAGTAGGTATGGTCTCAATCTGCAACAGGGAAGATTCAGTTAGACCTCAGGAAGAACAGCAAGGATAATGAAGCACAGGCATAAATTGTCCCGTAAGGGTGTGGAGTCTTTCAAAACAAGCTAGAGAAACAGTTAACAGGAATGACTTGGGAAGAGATGACTCTGCTATTAGCAGGAATATGGACAAGCTAACTTGTGAGGTCCCTTCCAGACCTTCGTTCCATCATCCACTATAAGATGAGCATTGTGCACCCATGATGCATTGACAACAGTGTAGCCAGTAGCCACCAGCAGCCGGTGTATCACTGATGAGGGCACAACACAGAGAAGGAACAGCATACAGAATATCTTACAATTAAAATTGCAATGATACATCAATGCACTCAGTCAATGTAACTCACACGTGAAGAATTTCCTCGTTACTGTTGGCTACAGCTTAGCATGCATTCACATTAAGCTGCTACAAATCTGCACCAGTGTCTGCCTCACCTGTGGCTCTTCAACCCTAGCCTAGCCTGGTAGGTGGACTGGTGCTCTGATGGAGTGCTATGGGACTGCCTCCAGCATCATCCACATGAAGACACAGGACATCACCCCAGCTGGCAAGTTACTCTGCAAATATGTGGAAACCCTCCTTCCCAGATGGCAATTCATAGGCAGGGAAAGGGAAAGGAAAGAGGAATAACACCGTTAAGAGTTTGTTGTAACTGGGGTTGCACATGCCACCTCCATCTAAAAGTGAAATGGGATCTTACCAAGGGCCAGGATGAAGCCTCCCTGCTTTGTCTAGTAGCTTACTGTCAGATTGTTAGCTGTCACAGATCAAAATCTTCTCTTAGATGCCAACCAAGCAGATGTACCCATATTCAACTGTGTTATGACCTGAACTTGATGATCAGTGGTCAGTGGTGATGATTATAGTTGGACTCAATAATCTTAAAGGTCTTTTCCAACCAAAATGATTCTATGATTCTATGATCAAGCAATCTTTGATGCATTGTGCATGAAAATAGGGGTGACTTTTGAAGGAAAACCTTCTGCCCTTGAAGAAAATGGTGTTGTTTACAAGAGCGGAATTTTTTTTTTTCAGAGATAGCTGAAGGTTTCTCCCTCATCAACATGGCATTAAAAAGTGAAGCTGCTGTCTCTGATGTGAAAACCTCTGTGTTTTCTGCAAATCACCTGCAAAAAGAAGTCACTATCTTGTAAAAACAAAAGGGTTTTAACTGCAACATGATGGCCAAGTCCTCAGGTAAGGGTGTAGTTACTTTCTGCCTCTGTTAAATTTACCTCAGCAGTTCAAGATGGGGCATGGTGCACATCACTGAAGACAAATGACTACTATGTCAAGCCGTGGAAACAGGCAAAGCAAGCCCTACGCAAACAGCTTCTTTAGTGCCCTGTCACAGAATCAGCCAGATGCCAGGGCCTAAATTGGAAATTATGAGTCAGATCCTCAAATGGAGCAAAATGACTGTGCTCCAAATCACTGATTTATATCAGCCAAAATCTGTCCTGCTGATCTTGAACTGGATCGAATTATTGGAGTTTCTGGACTCTCTAACACCCGCCCTGATCTATGTGAACGAGAAATGGCATGATCATAAATACGTCAGCTCATGGATACACACAGATTGCGGGGACATCTGGCTGACAGAGACTTTAGGGGATGTAGAACTTGTGGCAATGGGAAGAAATCCATTATCTGATTAAAAGGTTAGATACTGTAGGAGGAGAAGTACTTGCAGCTTGCCTGTTGAACAGAGGCAACCGTGGGGAGGGTGCAAAAAGCTCACCCGTAGCCAGTTTCTGTTAATGAATTTTGATATAATTCTGCCTGAGCATGCCTAACTCTTGCCACAGCAGCTTGATTCACACATAACACGAGCAGGTGCTGTGAAAGCTTCTCTAAAGCCTCCACTAATGTTACTCCCTCCTGCCCTGCAGCCCCTTGGCTCCCTACACCAGCTCTGCCCCTGCCCCTCAGCCTTACTCCATCACTATCTAACCATCCATCACACTAAGTTGGCTGTTAGATGGTCTGCTTGCAGCTACCACATCTACGCCAAACCAAGAAGCCATTTTCAGAGCCCCAGAGAAGCTGCATCTGACTCCATTGGCCTAAACTTTCCCAAGGGATTTTTCACTTTGCACAGTTATAACTTTTCTGGTTGGCCTGGCTGCCCACATAGTTCTCAGTCCTTATATGCATTTGGTGTGTCTAAGTGAGCAGCTGCTGAAAGAGAAGGAGTTAAGAATCATTTAAATCATTAGGTTTTCATCAGATCTCATTCTGTTGCTGGAGTGCCCTGGAAGCATCTGTTAATAAAGCGGGGGGGGGAATAAAAAACCCCTCTTCCTCGTGTTGAGATATCTTTTTCTATCCAGCTGCACCCAGAATGAAAGAGCTATCAAAGAAAACTCCTCCATTAGCCATCAATTCAGAGCAACTTCAATCAGGCAGTTCTGCTGGAGCCTGCGGGAATATCTCCCCAGCAGCCTCCTACATGCTGCACTTGAGTACTCAGAAAGAACCACATTAAACCTGCCTGCCATCAATCCGAGGGCCTCCTTCTCTGTAACTTAATGAGGCGAGCTGGTTGGCATCATTGACAGGGAGCTGAGGAGTTAAAATGAAAGTGGGAGTGCAAGCCACCCTGGCTGGAAAGGTGTGCATGCACAGGGGAAGCAGCTGAACCACCAGCCCTCCTTTAAGGGCCTCTCTGCAGAACCGGGAGCTGTTTCTGGGTTGCAGAAAATCCAGAGGAGGTTGAGAGAAATGGGGGCAAGATGGGGACCTCTCCCCTTACCAGGCTCACAATCCCTACTGGCATGGCCTGTCCTCCCTACGCCTCTATGGACAGCCCGGGGGGGACAGGTAACATTCTCCTTCATCCCCATGATGTGACCTCCTCTTAAGCCTGTGCCTTTTGCTACTGACAAGTAACATGCCTCGTGATCAAACCGGGCATGGAGATGCCAGTCCTGTTATCTGCTGCACTAACAAGGGGACAGGTGGCTCTCTCTTCACATATGCCCAGCCAGCACAAATCCGCCCTGTTTGTCATGCAGCTGGAGGATGGCTGAGCCATACAAAACCCAACAGAGAAACTGTGTCTTCCCCAGACATTTTTAAAGACCAGAAAAATACATGGCTTGAGACACAGGGCTTCTCTCAGGCCTCACCTCCAACCAGATTGGGAGGGACAAAACTAAAGCAACTTCCAAATACATTCAATACCCAACTATCATTTGATCAAGGATGAATCCATTTATGGATTGGACCTGACGATCATTGATCCTAGTGACTCCTAAGGCACCTTTCTTGATTGGGTGCTCCTGGCAACAGACAGCTCCTCAAGAGTAACCACTGCTAGGTTAGTTTCTTCTTCTCTTCCTTATGACATACTATACAATTTTATTTCCTCTACCTTTTCCGGGAAGGAGTTGCTCAAGGGGGCTTTTCCAAGATAAGAGTACCTCCCCTTTTGAATGTTACTTGAAAATTGCTCTTCCCGTGTACCAGAGTCTATACTAACAAGTGGAAGGAGTGTTCTGATGTCCAGGTGGTAGTTACAAATAGTGTTGACCAACAAGAGTGTCCAGATCTGTGGAGTACGTCTATTGCTTCAAAAACCCAGAAAAGAACATGAATTATCAGAAAGCCACAAAGCAACTTTTGACGCAGTGTATCTTCCTCACGTGGATTGTAAGGTTTTCACCTTAAAGATAAGTTGTTCAAGGCAAGAAGCTATGTATGGCCACATCTACAGGCACAGAAGCACATTTTTCTTGACACTTTTGTGATCTGAGTGCTCAAGAGGAGCTAGCAGTTCAGCATGACCAGCAGGAGAAGGCCTACTTTGATAGCTGGGACTCAGATGCCTCAAATGATGGCAAGACATGTTTTATAGTGAGGATACGCCTCCTGTCACAAAGACTTCCATCATCTCTGTGCTTGGTTGGAAGCAGCAGCCCTTCTTCAATCTGCTGCTTTCCTCCAAGCAGGAAAACTTCTTGGTGAGGCTGTCAGAGATAGCCTCAGTGGGGAAGGGTATGCAGAACTGAGCCATGTCAGTGTGTTATTAGCGAAGCAGTACGTTGTATCTCACATCTCAGTGCTCTGGGCTTGTGTGTGCACAGAAAAGAGCAAAAGGGAGGGTACAATACTGACCCTGCAATCTGTCCAGGAAACACGAATGGAGCCACCCCTTCTTGCTGGGTCCTTGACACTGTTCAAAGAGTTCTTTGATCAATAATATCAAAGGATACCAATATATCAAGGAGCATCAGCATGAAGCCTTGACCTCCACCCATGCCTAGGAACAGGTTGCCCATCAAGTTCATACCCTGGCCATGCCCATGTCCCAGGCCTGATCATGCAGAAATTAAACACTGCTGTACTTAGCTCACTGCTCACCTTTCTCTAGGCACTCACTCTGGAGAGTGACGATGGGAATGGGGTGATATTTTATACAGGAGCAGGCTGACAGCTGACAAAATCCAAAGCCTTCAGCTCAGACACTGACAAGGAGCTCTGCTCCTTTATCTCCCATCTTCTGCAGATGTGTCAGGATCACATTTTAGGTCTGCCCTCCCAAGCCAAGAAGGGGGAAAATCAGCAGGACCACTTCATGCACTGGCTAAAGAATGGAGCTGAATATGCATCCTTTCACTATCCAGAAAGGAAGGACACTCCATAAACATGCATGCAAGGCCATTTCTAGAAGGTACTATTTGTATAAGTAGTCCCAAACAAGCCAATATGGCTAGTGCATAAGCCATTTGATGGGCCCAGAGGACGACTTACTGTGGTTGCAGCAACATGTGAGTGCTTAAGGTACTTGCACAGAATCCTCTCTGTTCTGCAGCTCATACCTGCCTTAGCAAAGTGCCCTGAAATGCTTGTAAGTCTCTGCTCAGGGGAATTCCTCCACTGTACCACATCTTGGGGACAACAGAATAGGTGCACCTCTACGAAAGTGCTGGCCAGGAGCTTCAGAGACTGCTCCTGCCTCATCTAGACCTTCCTTTGACTCCACATTCACAGAATCACAGAATGTTAGGGTTTGGAAGGGACCTCAAAAGATCGTCTAGTCAGACCCCCCTGCCAGAGCAGGATCACCTAGATTAGGTCACACTGGAATGTGTCCAGGCGGGTTTTGAATGTCTCCAGAGGAGACTCCACAACCCCGCTAGGCAGCCTGTTCCAGTGCTGTCACCCTCACCATGAAAATGTTTCTCCTTATGTTCACATGGGATCTCCTCTGTTCCAGACTGCACCCATTGCCCCTTGTTCTATCACTGGATGTTACTGAGAAGAGCCTGGCTCCCTCCTCCTGACACTCGCTCTTCATGTATTTATAAACATTAATGAGGTCACCCCTCAGTCTCCTGTTCTGCAAGCTAAAGAGCCCCAGTTCCCTCACCCTTTCCTCATAAGGGAGGTGCTCCACTCCCTTAATCATCTTTGTGGCTCTGGGCTGGACTTTTTCAAGCAGTTCCCTGTCTTTCTTGAACTGAGGGGCCCAGAACTGGACACAATATTCCATATGCAGTCTCATCAGGGCAGAGTAGTGGGGGAGGAGAACCTCTCTTGAGCTACTAACCACACCCCTTCTAATCCACCCCAGAATGCCATTGGCCTTCCTGGCCACAAGGGCACATTGCTGGCTCATGGGCATCCTGCTGTCCACCAGGACCTGCAGGTCCCTTTCCTCTACACAGCTTTCCAACAGGTCAGTCCCCAACTTGTACTCGTACACAGAGCTGTTCCTTCCAACATGCAAGACTATACACTTGTTATATTTCATTAAATTTTTCCCCTCCCAACTCTCCAGCCTGTCCAGGTCTTGCTGAATGGCAGCACAGACTTCTGGTGTGTCAGCCACTCCTCCCAGTTTTGTGTTGTCAGTAAACTTGCTGACTGTGCACTCTGTTCTCTCATCCAGATCACTGATGAATATATTGAACAGTACTGGTCCCAGTACTGATCCCTGAGGGACTCCACTAGATACAGGCCTCCAGCTAGACTCTGCCCCATTGACCACAACTCTGACTTCCTTCCAACAACCAGTTCACAATCTACCTCACTACCTGATCATCCAGACCACAATTCCTCAGTTTAGCTGTGAGGATGCTGTGTGTTCTACCTCCTCCCTTAAGCTATCTACTCAGGGACTGCAAGGGGTCTATTAAACATATGCCTACTATTGCTCTTACCTTGTCCCCACTGTACTCCCACAGGTAGCAGACTGAAAGAAGGCAAAAAAAAAAAAAAACAAACAAACCCAAACCAGAAACAATTAGCAGGGAGGAGCTAGAACGCAAGTGTAAACATGTTTCTTGGTAAATGGTATGTTCTAGAGAAGACATTTCCTCCCAACCCCAGTGGCACCTTCACCTCCCTGTTTGCTAAAGAGGTTTTATCACTCAAAATGCATCAGATGAATAAGAAGAAAAGATTAAAAAGTAACTTCACCGCTGATCAAAGTCCACAAAGAAAAAATAAATAGATTCCTCCCTCCGTTAAACATCTTTCACTGTCAATGGGATTTTTAAGGTCTTGTAGTCATGAAAATGATTATACCCCTGCTACCACCAACAGTGCCTTGCTGGTGCATTTCACTTGGCATGCATGTGGATGCCTGTCAGGGGAGTATCTCCATGCGCAAACATTCATTTACATGCAACAGTCTGTTTTGTTCACAGTCCAAGTGCCCATTTGTGCACAGGCCTTTCAGTCTGTACAGCTTTCTCTTTAGGATGTATAATACAACTCTTTCAAATGTGCAATAACAGACAGCTTACCCTCGCGTCAGGTTGGATACTCATTGATTTCTGTACCATTTGTATCATTTAGCTTGCAATCAAATGATTCTGTTAGGGGTATTAGGCTTGGTCTGCAATTAATTTGGGTATCCATATAGTAATAGTCTGATTAAGATTAGGAGGCTGTAGTCAGGCTGCTCTCACTCCAGACCAAACAACTGGAGATGCTATCCCTTTCCCAGGCTTAATCTTGCCTCTTAGCTAGAGATTATCAATCCCACTGATCATTCCAGCACCTCTTACTCCACTTAAGGCAAAAAGCCAACAGCAACCTTGGATGACTTTCTCCAAAGAAGGTGAGAGAAGTTTGATACTACCCCTTCCCCTGCCTATACAGAATGGCAGTCTTCAGCAGGGAGATGGTTAAAAGAGAAAAAGACAAAACAGAAGGTTAATGTCTGGAACATATATGTGTATATACTGGGGCAGTCTGCTCCTGTTCAGCTGTGCCGCTAGTGATGCTTTAGTACAATGTGAATTAGGAGGTGATGCACTGCTTTAACTACACTTATGCAGTTAAAGTGGTGGAACTTTATGTGTTCCTAAGGCCTCAACTAATGAGGGCATCAATGGCAGCTGTAAAGACTTGGTCTATACTGCTTTTTCTCTCCCTAGTAGCTTAAATTTTGTGATATCAAAGCACAAGACAAATGCAACAAATAGACCTACCCAACATGCACCAATGCATGTGCGGTATTAGAGCTGGTTTAATTTTCGTGGCAATGATCTTACATGAATAATGAATCCTTTTATTATGCTCATGAATTATCTGTGAGCAGGCTGTGAGCTTTATGAACATGTCTGCTGCTCAAAATTTTTTAATGAACAGTTAATGTTAACAACAAACGTCACCAAACTGGATTACACTGAAATTCTTTGCCCCAGAAGTTTGAAGTTTGTGACTGGTGAGCTGGGTTGCAGGACAGCATTTATCCTCCCAGGTGGAAGAATGGGAAATCCATTAATGAGGATGACTATGAATGGACCATATTTGTTCACACTACTGCCCTGGCTTCCAATCTGATTTTGATAGGTGAACAAAGAACCATCACACATCAACCCTAATGTGAACAAAACCTTATATGTCATGGATACTGAGAACAGGGAACAAAAAAAAAAGTAATGAAGAGAAGCAATTAGTTGTTTGAGACACTCACAACTGTCTTTGGACACCAGTCCAACTGCTATTCCTAATCTTTAGTAACTATCTTTATCCGTGTTTTACAGATGGAGGAAGTGGCACACTGGGGAACTGGAGCAGTGTTCCAGAGTCACCTGTTCAGACAGCTATTTAAATCCCTACCTACTCCATATCATGTCTCCACCAAGGGGGCAAGGGGCCTCAGTTTGCAAAAGGGAGCTAGAAATCTCTGTTGAACAAGCTCTCTAAGGGGATTTCTTGCTTGAGATGATGAAGAAATAGCTTGAGGTTGGTTTGTTTCCTTCCAGTGAGGTACTCCCTTCCCCTGTTGAATCTGAAATCAAGAAGCATCTAGGCATGTAAAAAGGAGTTATCATTGTAAGAGAAAACTAGCCCCCAAGCTTTCAAATATTCTAGAAAATCTGTGCTTGAAATCACCAGCTGTGTCCAAGTTCTGAGTCAGTTCTTATGTCCACATCTGCTCACTGTATCCAAGATAGGGATTAAATACATTAGCCTAATGAAACCCAGGAAGAGAAAAAACAACTGTATGATTCTCAACTGAAATGCAATGCTGAGTTCAGGAATAACATGACCAGCTCCCCTGAAAGCTGGATTTTATGGTGGACAAACAATGGCTGCATAGCCTCAGATGTACTCACTGAAAAGGAGCAAGAGGGCCAATGAGAACAGAGCTAAATAAAACCATCTTGGTAGAATGGGCTGGAGCCATTTTCATTATATCTAGGTCTTCATCTATCTCTATGTCCTTATGTCATGCCCTTCTCTGTTTCATTGACTGTTAAACCCATCCACCCTCCTCCAACTGAGCATTTCCTTTGAATTAGTACATCAACACTCCCCTATCCCAGCTAGAAACAGCTTTGCCTCAAGGCACTGAAAAATACTCATTGGCAGGAGCACTCTTGCTGTAGGCATTACCTTGCTATTTCATCCTCATCACACAGCTCTGTTTAGATTTCCCAGGGCAGCAGGCAGGTGCAATGGAAACCAGTGCTGTACCTTACCAGGGAAGACCAGATTTCCAGATCTTTGAAGGTAAGGCTCCCCATGCAAAGTAACCCATACACGTAGATGGAAAACAAGAGACACTATGTCACTTGCTTCTTTTCTTTGGTCCCTGGTGTCCACTTTTCAATCTTTGCTTACACTGAGAATACAAATCATCATGCCAAATGCTCATTCATGTCAACAGTATGCACTGCACGTTTCTTGAAACTCCAGTTTCTCTGGGGTCTCCACCCAGAACTGTGGGGATGTGTTGAACCTGGGCACTCCTCCACCACACCAGACTGCTGATGGGAAACCACATGGATGTAAAACTCCCAGGGCAAAAGTTCCACCATAAGAGATCCTGCTGCTGGCAAGCACTAATGCAGCTTCAGATTGTACCTTGCCTGCAGTTGCTTCATTTGGAGCTTGCAATGGATCAAGTCGTGTTGATTTTTATAAAAAAGTAACCTGTCCACCAAATCAAATGAAAGTGAAACCAATCAATCAAACAATTCCTCCCACACCTGAACCACAAGGACAGAAGTTGAGTACTAAAAATCTCACTGTGTGAAGTAAAACTTACATTCACATGCTATCATTCTGGCTGTTTCTGACACTGGCCAGGTGCTTCTGCCTATAAATAATCTGACAGTATGGACTACTAGGGGGGTGAGTGTTTTAATGTGGACTGGGAAACCAAAACAGGTTTAATGCTTAACCAAAAGAGGCTTAATGCTTAACACAGGAAGTTTAAAGGAAGTGTCCTTTATCATAACATTTCATCCCAATGCATACCCTCAGTCTTCCCACCTCATTTGTCCATGGATGACCTTGAAATTGCTCTTTCCCAAATCAAGCTTTGATTCAACTTCTAGGTCTCCAAGGTTTCATCCTCACTAAACGAGCACATTCTCAAATGGAAGAAGAGCATGAGTAATTTCCCTTGAACACTGAGACTAAGCACATGGAAATGAATCTCTTCTGTTCTTCACTAAATTAATCACAGGATATTTTATTTTCCAGTCTCACCGTTTACTCTGCAAGGAATAACTCAAACCTCTTACATTCAGCAGCTAGGCAAGGCTATTAGGAACCGTGTTTGATTCAATACATAGTTATGCCAATGTCAGTATACTGTAATTCCAGCGTCAGGACTCCTGGTGAGCGAGTCCCGTAACTAATTCAAAAATGAAAGGATACCTGCTCCTCTGCTTCCTACACCCTGCTGTCTCAAAGCAATTTCTTATGTGCCAGCGTCATTGTAAATCTGTGCTTTAGTATACTGAGAAAAGCAATTGAAGTTATGCCACAACTTAAACATAGAAACACTTATTAATACCAGCACTTACAGTGAAGGGACTTGGGGCTGCTTTGTTCAAGTGATGAGATCATTTGCAGAGCTTTCTAGTCAATGTGAACCAGACTGACAGGTCACTTAGGCTTTCAATTCATCCCAGCAGACTACCAATGTGTCTCAACTGTTCCTTGGAACACTGCTGTCCTCTGCCAAGCAAAAAAGGCAGTAGCTAACATTTGATTCTTGCCTTTGTAAGGCTGGTATTTAGACACGAAGATAAGGCCTTCTCCCTAAAACTCCTGCCAGCTGAAGGAAGACTTCCACATGAGTTATGCTGGACTGTGGTGAAGGTCCAAAATTAATTTTTTTTTGGTTCTGGTTACCCCTCCTAACTCATGTGCAACTGCAAGGTCACACTTAAAAAAAAAAATAAAGTCAGAGCATCCAGTAACCTCTTCCTTGGGCACATGAATAGATACTTTCAGTGTCTTATTGACCCATCTCATATGCCTGTATGGTTCTTTTCCTGTTATGCAGGGACATGCTCACTATACCAAACTTTGTTTCACAGTAAAGTAAGGAGATGCTTCTATAATATTTTGTTGATGAGGAATGGAGGCAAAAAAAGATTACAAACTACATTCTGACCAGCTACTAGGACAGCTGATGTGGACTTTAGGTGTTCTTTATTCTTGTAGGTATGGTTGGACTTGGTGATCTACAAGGTCCTTTCCAATCA
>JANIJG010004801.1:78718-93439 GCA_024611175.1 Megaceryle torquata | reverse complement strand
TTTAGTGGTCAGGTATTTAGGTGTTCTTTATTCTTGTAGGTATGGTTGGACTTGGTGATCTACAAGGTCCTTTCCAATCACAATTATTCTGTGATTCTGTGACTTAAGGGTGTGCTGGGCATCTATGTTCAGGAAAGCAGTGAGCAAACCACAACTCCTGTCCTCCAGGGCTGTCATGACTAGTTCCCTCCACAGTCAGTGGGAAACACCACTGCCACAGTGCGCACAAAGCCAGACTGTGCTGCACATACGGTGATTTAACAACAAACAGCCAGAGGAATGGATCAAGGGAGTTCATTTTTTTAAGTGACTCATGTTTCCTAACAGGTAGAAGTCTCCTCATGACATGAAACAATGTTCAACTTTCCCAAGTTAGTAAAATTCTTTCCAAAGTACTTAATTTTATTATAATATTGACAGTGTCCTGCTTTGAAAGGCCTTATATGCTCTGGGGAGGAGTGCCTCAGAAGCTGTAGAACATAGTTCTCAGCAGTGCATTTGGCCCTTTCCCTTGACAGTAACCGGTCGGGTAACCCCCCATCACAATAAGTGCAATTGGAGTTACCTGCTGATAGATATCCTGTGGTCAGGATTCTTGGAGCAATGGGTTAAAGATTCAAAAGGGTCTCTCTGAAATGTAAACTTGTAATGGCTGCAGTACAGTGCAGTGATGTAAAATCAATGCAGAAGCAAGCTTAAATGTAAAGGTAATGGAGAGGCAAAGACATAAATAAGGAAAACTACGAGTGAAGAAAGGGCTGGTAATAGAGGAAGGCGCAAAGCAAACTCAAGGTGCTGTCATTTAGGATAAATAATGCTTAGCTCTGGCACAAGGCTTTTCAGACATGCAGCCCAAAGTGCTCTAAAGATGAACTAATACCACTTTATGGTTGAGGAAACTGAGGCACAGACAAGGGTTGTTGTTTACATGGGATCACATATTCCATGCCAGATGCAGAAGCAGAATTTAGGTTTCCCAGCTTCCTATTCCAAGCCCCACCATGCTATGCTGAAATTACTTGTTCTGCCATCTCTGCAGTCTTCCTTCAGATATACTTCCTCAGCTAACAATAAACCTGCTTGCTGCTAAGGTGTGGGTTTTCTTAGGAGAGCCACATCTGTATTGATGGACTCTTTTTCCCCATGCCACTTGCTCTTTATTTTCAACATTTACACAGGTACACTAAGGTTTGTTACGCAGTTCAATAGTGGGTACCTTTGCATAAGGCACATGTCACAGCTGAATGCACACTGGAAGGGCTTAGATATGTATTCTAAAGAAGGAACATACAGAAGTAAACCATAACGTCTATTACTGTCCTTTAACATTTTTAAAGCCATTTCTTTCCCAGAATTACTGCAATCTCTGAGACAAGAAGGCCACACACAGAGCTCCATTGCCCTTGTTGTCCTCCTCTACAGTCAGACAACACATTCCAGCTGAAGGGTACTCCTGAAAAAACTACTTTTCACAGCTGATGAACTATTCAAATTATATTTTTCCACAAGGAAAAATATTTCAGTACAAAATTTTGTTACACATCCAAATGTATTTTTAAAAATACTAATTAAAAAAAATTTGAAACATCTCAGTTTTGTATTTGTTTCTTGCCCTTTGTCCACTTACCCATTCTATTTGATGAATTTAAATCTATTTGATGGTTGAATCCATATGCATTTATTTTTTTAGCTTTGCTTTTCACTATAGCTCACTCTTTCTGTTCTAGCTTTCTAACCTTCTTAACTGCTGAAGTTGTTGTTATTAGCCCACTCAAAAACTGAGATGTTCCCAAAAATTAGAAAGTGTAAATATATGTAGACAGAGTACCTATGGCATTATCATTTTACCACATTCAGAGATGAGGAATAAAAAAGATGTACAGGAAAATAAATTCTTCAAGGACCCTTTTTAAGGTATTATAAAACCAAAAAATCTGCTCTATTTTTAATTTTGCAAAACAGAAATAGCTTCCAAGAAAAGAAATTAATCCTCTTAAAAAAAAAAAAAAAAAAAAAAAAAAAATCACCCCTACTGCTTCTCTTAACCTAAAATAAACATAAGCACCACTTATCTGTCATCGTGCATTGTTTCTGTTCTCAGCTTGCTGGCAGCCTACTAGAAGTCCCTCTTGGGATTTTGCTTCTTTCTCTTACAGCTAGGTAAGTATTACTTTCTTGCTTCTCTTGGTATCTAATCCATTATTTCTGGATTCAAGATTTTATGCTTTTCTCTCAACACCTGTCAAAGGCATTTCCTTCTCCCTGGCCACCATCCTCTCTTCTCCAATTAATTACTTTGATTCATTACCTAATCAATCACAAAATAAATGCTGATAATTGTCCTGGGGAGGCAGTGGTAGAAGTTCAACTGGTAAGAATAAAACCAATCTATTTGAATATAAAATTCTGTGTCCCGTCTAAATAAAAATTGTTTTTCTGGGGATGGTAGTGATACTTGTCAGAGTGTATAGCCCACTCATGGCTTTAGAAAGTTATTGTCACTACCTAAAAGGAAAGTGACCATTTAAAAGAAATGCTCCACTTCAAAGACCCAAAGGGTATTTCTAATGCTGCCCTATCTTTCCAACAGTTTGTGGTGCCATGGTTAGGATTTGATTGATTACTCACCTAATTCTCACACAGTGACTCATACAGAATACTTTAAAATGATCAATTTCTTCCATGGTACTTGGGACAGGCCCCTATAGGACACTCTGAACAGTCTGGAGACTTGTACGAATGGTCTGTTCAAAATGCTCTTGCTGTAGTTACCTGTAGCCATGCATCAGGGAAAATGTCCTCAGGTGGGAATACTGTCAGGCTTCTCCTATCCAAGTTGCTGAACATTCTTCATCACTGTTCTTTTATAGAAGACTATTTGTAGGGCACAGATTTCAAATCTCAGTTCTACAAATAGTAGTCTAAACCTGGGCATACGTCTCAGCTATTTCCTCCCATTTTATGCGAACAGTATAGTAAGATTATCTGTGGTCCACAAATAATTTATCATATTTCTTACCACTCAGACATCTCCCTCAAAGTCAGAAGAAGGTCTGGGAGACAGGGAATACACACATTCAATAGCTGCTCTCTGGGTTGTTGGTATGGTAACATGCATCTCTCCTTGATCTCCCTTTTCTACTTCTGAGTTTCAAGATTGTCTAATGTGTGTCAAGCCCATCCTAAATCCCAAATTTTAATAAGCTTGGAGTCCTCAAAACACATTAATTCCCAAATTTGCCAATATCCCTTAAAGATTCCTAATTAGGTAACAGCATTGTATTAAGTCTCTCTATTAAATTGCATTGTCATACAGTGAAAAAAATTACAAAATAAGACCTGAGATATGAACTTAAATCAACACAGTTTAGATGTGCCTGTGTACAAGTGTGTCTGTCCAGAATCACTGGCTCCAGTGTGTTTATTCTTTGTCCTGACAGACTGCCCCAGGGCTTAAATGGCTTGCTTGCATCAACTCTGGCTATGCTCCCTCCCACGAGGTCCACAGCAGCTGCCAAACCTAGGGAACACCTGCAAGCAAAACCATACCTCTATGCTGGCTATGGGGAGATCATTCAAACATTTAAAGTAAGTCAGCTCTTTTGGAGCATCTCAAGTTCCAATGGACAGCCACGAGTTTCCACTCATTTCTTTTCAGTTGTTCAGATTGCTTCCAGGGCAGTTATATTTAGATATGCACAGAATTGGTGGGGCTTCTAAAAGAGCATAATTTCCAGCTTCTTCTTGCTCCATACCAGCTCTGCTAGGCAGTAAGAGCATGTCCTGACTGGGGGATTCGGTAGACTGTAGGCAGATGCAACAGCACAGTCCCTGTTTGCAGAGGTGCTCACAGGGGAAGAGGCTTTTTGGACAAACACTCCAAATTTGCATAGAGTTGGAAACAGAATCAGAAATAATGACCCCCTGTCTCGTGGGTTAACAGCCAGACAGCACACAATTATAAACCACTCTGAGATCCTTGGATGACAAATGAATGGGTAGGCATAAAACATCAGTTGTAAACCCTGGCAGTACAAGTTTCTATCCAGTAAGATTATATAAATCAGGTCAAGTGATTTGCTCTGTCTTCTAGTGATGATCAACCCAAAGATTCAGCAGGAAATCTGTAGAGATTTTCAGAAGTTAGTACGCTTTACAGTTTGAAAGAAGTGTTCCCTTTTACAGGTTACTGTGGGACAACGAGATTTGTCAGACCTTTCTGTATATGAGAGGATGCACCTTGCTCTCCACCCTCCCACAACAAAAGTAAACAAACCGTGGCTCAGAGAGGGCAAACAGTTGGGCAGCTCTGGAAAATAAAGTCAAGAATGGCAACCTAGTCCCACTGTTCACTTTCCAGCATCAAATATCTTTCAGTTGCCCCATTTCTTTAAGCAAGTCAGAGCAGGTATCAACTGCATCTAGTGGCACATGAAGACAAGAACCTCTCTTCAGAAGATCTAACACATCAGATTTCTCCCCTGCTTATACAAAGTCTTGCTTTGCATGTCCCCTTCCTGATGGGTCTCTTGGTGTTTTTTTCTGCTTGATGCATTTTCCTGTGCACTGTCTGATCAC
Source organism: Megaceryle torquata (assembly GCA_024611175.1). Taxonomy (NCBI): domain Eukaryota; kingdom Metazoa; phylum Chordata; class Aves; order Coraciiformes; family Cerylidae; genus Megaceryle; species Megaceryle torquata. Next base: position 88,861 of record JANIJG010004801.1, on the reverse strand, counting down.
TGGCTCTTCAGGACACAGCACACATCCAACTGCATTTTCTTTTCCAATTTCTATTTTATTTTTTGTAGCCGATACCGTTGCTCTAAAGTCAGCATACATAAAGATATAGGTCAGACCCTCAAAAAATGTACACGTTAACGCAGTGATACAGCCCCAAAACAATAGAGTTGCTGCAACCCTCTGGAGTGTTCCCTTTCTGGCTCCATCTATTGTTCACTTAACTTGCAACTATTACATAAAGTTTTCTGTTTGCTACTTGGGACATTCTGCAGTGCTTTGTCCCCTCTCTCCAGTGTTACATCAGAAATAGTGAAGAAAAGCAGCTTCCACACTGGGGTGTTTGTAGTGGGACAGAAAGCTGTTCATTCCTGGGAACCACCTGCTTATTTCCCCCTCCTCAAATTGTTCACATTCTCAGATTCAAACCATTTCCCTAAGAAGGCACAATGCAGGAGGGTGCTTTGCTCCCTTCCAAGGCCATGGAGAGGAAGCTGTCTGCATTTTAGCAGTCGCTGAATACAAGTACTTCCCTTGGGAGAAGTGTCTCCTCCCCAGTCCTTCAATCTGTCAGTGATGTCCTAAGTGTGGCAAAGTTGTTCTGCTTCTCTCACCTAAAGCGCTCAAATTATGAGTATTTCTGTGGGGGAAAGGTGAGCCAGTTTGAAGCAGTTTGGAAGAAAGACAAATGACAGTCCATCCCCAGAACCTGCTCTGGGCAGCCTGTGAGTTTGAAGGAGTGCCATGATTATATTATACTTCATTAGTTTTCATTCCCCTGCTTCTCCATACAACCCACATGCTGTGTGAAGCTCTCTGTGGAAAGGAAACCTGATTCAGAAGGGGAGGAGGCCATGCCCTTGGGATTCCAGAATTAGGGGACACTCTTGAGATGGGATGTAGTGCTCGGGCACTATGGAGGAGCACGGCCACAGTGATGACACCTACACCCTTTATTCCAGTGGATGTTCCAGACTTGACTCAGAAATTGCCGTGCCAAATTCTCTGGACTGTGCTGTGTGTGAAATCAAACTAGATGATCCCTTCTAATCTTAAAATTTAGCTACAGTAAAATCTTATCATACTTCCCTTTTTCCTTTAATGTAAGGAATATTTCTTCACAAAGTCCAGCTACTTTTTTGAAGATCTTTTTTTCTGATAAAATTCAGAGGTCATTTATCTTCTTTGAGATTTACTACTTTTTTTTTTTTTTTTAACTCACTCTTGGAGCCACGAGAAAAGGAAGTGTCTGTCTGAAAAGCTGCTTTCACTGACTAGAGCACAGCTATTTTGGGTACCTTGGGAGAATTGCTCCTAGGTTTTTTTGGGGCAGCTCTATCCATTCACAAAACAGAAATCCCTCCATCTCTCTCTGTTGTCTCCCTCTTTTTGAAGTTCATGGTTTGACATGAGTGAGGCTTTCAGTAGCCTAAACAATGCTACCAGTGAGATCACACAGATGATCTTTGAGACAGGGACTGGCATCACAGGCTATTCCTCATACCAGAGATCAGCAGCAGCACAAATGCCTGGGAACCTATTCTATAGGTTGATGTTAATGATTTATAGCACCACCACTTCTGTAGTCTCTCTGGAGCAAACAGTTGAATGTGTTTTACTAAAACTTTAAACACCATAACTTCAGCCAGTCGTAATAACAGTCTCCAGTCTCATCCTCCCAAATGCAAGGGAGTCAGGTCATCCAGTCAAAGGTCAACTGAAGGCTGACTCTGGAAAAAATGTGCATTACTATGTGAGGCAAAGGTGATTTGACTCAAACCTTTGTCAGGCTGATAAGGAAACAGCACATAGATGCCCAGCAAGAAACCTTCCCTCGGCATGCTAGTGACAGAACCCAGGAATGATGGACAGGCAGTACCTTGCCTCCACCCCTGGGAGTCCACACATGATGACTGCTAACAGAAGAGTATTTTGTGCTCTCAGTAAAAGAGGCTACCGTCTCAAAGTTCTAAAAGAAATAATAGAATTGAACCACACAATTCCTCTACACCCCCAACGGCAAAGGAGTCAGAACTTCACTCTCATTTCATATGGGCAAACACAACTTAGACCAAATATGAGCAAAGTTCTCCACACGCTCAATAGTTTCCCTGGGAGCTGGTTGGTCAGCTAGGGAGAACGTGGGAGCCATGCTACATGACATCTATTTACTTTCTGTATTTATTTATTCATTTTATATTGAGGACACACTAATCTTCAAAAATTCATCTTCTCAGAAGCTGTGAAATACATTTTCCAGTCTTGTTGACCCTTTGGCTTTGTAGAATCACCGTCTGATATATTATCTGATAATCATATTACATAGCTGAATGCTGCCTTTCATCCATTCCCTGGTGCAGGTTGGTTACGAGTCACACAAAATGAATACCGATTGGGTGGCATTTACACGCCATGCATCCTGACTGGCTACACACGCGAGAGCATGAAGGTCACCCACTGAATTGTTTTGTGCTTTAGTCAATATTGTCCCATGTGCTCCAGCAGCCTGGTTTCCAGAGAGCATTACCTAATTGAAAACCAAATCTCTGCATCAGAATTCCAGCCAGAAGGCTCACCCAGGTCCCTCCTTTTCTCTGTGCCACAGCCGCTTATGTTTGCTACTGATGGCTCCATCTTAACCAGGAGAAAAACAGAACAAGAGCTTATCTGAACACTCAACACAAGATAGGTGGAAGCTTAAATGGCAAAGATGGGAGCAGTAAGCATCATTTCTAAGAAGATGGAAAAAACTGGGGAGGAGTAGCCATAAAAATAGTTCCATGAATATCAATGCCCATCTTTTTAAAAATATATTTTTGTTTTTGTCCTCTTTTGTGGTTGCTTTTCAGATTTATTCTTGTGTCTTACCCTGAAGGAGACCTAGTGACACTATGTGACAAGATCTGTGGAAAATCTGAAGTAAGCAAGCTCTGTATTTGTACACGTATTTGCACCTGTAAATCCTAAACTACTTTCGTGCTTACTATCAATGCATACCTATTCCATCCTATCAAAAAAACCAGAAGTGCCTCTAAGAAGTACAATCAAAGCTAAAATTCTCATGGTCAGTGTTGTGGAGATACTTCTTTCAGGAAAAAAACAGGGACACAGAAAGAGCCTTCACTTATGCACTGTTAAACGGGAGGCAAGGACAGACATGAACAGAGAGCCCAGGAAATGAGTGCTGGTGTTTCACTGAAGGACCATTGAGGACTCCTTTCAAAATGGCCTTCAATTATTGAGTGTGTGAGCAGCTAAGGAGAGTGATGAATCTTGCCAAAGAACTGCCCACACACCTCTACCTGGGCAGTCACAGATCAACCTTGTGCTTTGGCCAACCTCCCGTGGCACAGCAAAAGCAGTCCTGGTCCAACAACTGCCATTCAGCTTCATCCCAGCTACAGCTGAGGGACAGAAATTACAGAGGAAATCTAACCATCTTCTCTGATTTCCTCTATGTGGGGGTAAAAAATAGTGAGACAGAAAACACAGATGATTGCATAATTGGTTATTGATGAGCACCAAGGGCAGCAGCAACTGTTTGCACTGGGAGAAAAATCTCTGATGGTACATGATGTCAGCATTGATCTGCTTTACCAACAGAAGTAAACACCCTTCCTATGCAGGGTCAGGTGCTAGAGACAATTACCAAGCACACACGGAGCGGGGAAGTGGCTGATCTGCCCATCCAAGAAATGCCTGCTGCTTTACTTGCTGGTGCCATTATATTGCTATGGAGATAATACCTACAACAAACCTGCCTGCTATGTGCCATGGGTGGTGAGGCTGCAGCGCAGGGCCAAAAGCTTTTCCATCAAATCAAATTGTGCTTATTCAAAAATGAAAAGCACCTCCCTGGAATTTACACTCAGATGCCAAGCAGCTGATGGGGACTGATGAAACCCTAGAGAAGAAGGTGCCATTAGGTGCTCAGTGTTTCCAAACCCCATGACTCTCTGGTGAACTTTAACCTAGGGCTCCTCAGCTTGCTCTTCTTTAACTCGTTGGCTCCCATTGCTTTATTCTTTCCTCCCTTTCTTTAATCCCAGATGACTCGTTTTCTCTCTTTTCCCTACCTTGGTTGAGTTTACCTCTGCTTTTCCTCCCCTGACAATGAATGGGTTTCTTCACCTCAATGCTTTCCCACCTCCCATTTTGTGTCCATTTTATTTGGTTAGCTCCACATACACCATCACTTCCACTTTTCCCTTTCACTGTCTACATCCACATCTTCCACCCTCCATGCTCTCTCCCTGTGTCTTTCATCCTCTTTCTTTACCACCTGCCAATTCCAAGCCTGTCTGTGCTTTCCAGCTCTTTTCTTCCCTGATGCCATTTCAATTATTAGCTGATTCTCTGCTTGCTTTCCTCCCTCTCTCTCTTTTCCCCTCTTCTCTCCCTCAGGGACTCAAGCTTGTCTCTCCCCATTTGTTTCAGGGATACTATTGCTGTGGGTTTTCAGACATTTGCAGGATTGTTTGTTTTTATCATCACACCCCTCTCTTGCCGTATAGCTGCTTGTCACTTCACTTTCCTCTTTCTGCCTACCCCAGCCAGAGCATCATTATGTCCTTTTTCTGTCTCAGCCCATCATTTCCCACAGAGGCCATTATTATTAACCGTGCCGGGAGATGTACGAGCAGCGGTCAGCAGGGTCAGCAGGGCTCAGTTTCAAATTGATGGGAATCAGAAATGGAAGTGGCACAGCAGGCAAGGGGAAGCGCCAAGTGGAAAGGAAGCAACAACACGTCGCAGGCCGGCTTTGCACAGGGCGAGCTGGCAGCTGAGCCAAAGGGTTCTCCAGCACCCACACCCTGACAGCCGCACCCTAATTAACATCCCCCATTGAGAAGCTGGCTGCAGCCAGCGAGTGTGAAGGATTCTCAGTGATCCAGACACTGCCTGTTGCACTGTAGATCAAGCCTCATTTTACAGAAACGCGTCTCTGTCAGCCTCCTGACATCTCCAGGCCAGACAGAAATTCCTTTCAATTAAAGAGCTTGCAAGAGCTTTTTTTTTACTGCAGCAGGTATCTCAAGCGCAGGAAGAGGGTGGAGGAGCAGCTGCCAGCACTGAGTGGGGGGAAAGGAGGGAACAAGCTATGATATGGGGAGATGAGTTGATTCCCAGTGCAATGTGGTGGGGGGAAGAGGGGAGAGTATCTTTGACAACTGTATTGTGGCATGGTGAGGATAGGGCCTGTGACAACCTCCAAAACTGATGGAAATGTTTTGTGTTTGCAGAGTGAAGATGGGCTTGCTCTTCCCTGCTTTGAAAAGTGGAGAAGGGCAAAGTGCAGAAGACATTCAGTGTCTGGGAGACTCAATCTTCAGGCTTGATCAGCTTTGAGTCCCACAGCAGTACTTCTTTAATGAACTAAAGGAGCAGAAGCAGGGGAAGACTCAGTCATGGTGCCCTCAAAGATACTGTTTGTGAAATGCCAGTATGCCAGGTTCCTGCTTGTGAGAGGCATCATGTAGGGCAGCCTTTTTCTCCCCCATGGGTGTCTGCTCCAAGCTGTCTGTCAGCTTCCTCTCTTTCATAGCCCCTGAACTTCTAAGCTCTTGCCATGAGAAAGGGCTACAACCACAGTCATGTCCCAAGCACTACATTTATAGGGCAAATACTTTGGAGACTGTCATATCCCTCTAGGAAACAGCATCTTGAGATGGAAAATGCTCTTATCTTATTGAAAAACACCTCAGTACAAGCTGCACTCCTTTCAGATATTTACAGGGGGGTGCACAGTTTTAATGACCCTGCTCCTTCACACTTTTGCAAGTCCAGGAATTTAAAGTTACCTTTTAAAATGGCCTTCAGAACACTGAAAAATGCATCTGGGAAAGGATTGCTTAAAATTGCTCAACCAGCCCTGTCTCTGCTGCCTTTCCCCACAGGCATCATTTAGTTATTGCTTGCATATAAATTAGGCAGGCTTTGATGGAAGAGCAATTGACAAGGGTACCTCACTCCATTTTCTTTTCCTGACCTGGGGAATTCTGGAAAGCAAAGAGCCTACATTACAAATGATCAGAAAAAGGACAGTCAAGTTGTTACTTGAGGGATTGCTTTGGGACACGGTTGTATGTCACATCCTCACCTCTACTAAGCTTATGTCTAGTAAATAACAGCTAGTAGGTGGTCTGGTCTTTGGGTTTGCAGGCTAGCCAGATAAATGAGTAGCCTTTGCTAAGGTTAGTATTTTTGACAGCACTTGAATATTTAAAGTCACCTTCAGAAAAAATCTGTTCTGGACAACTCTCCTGAACAAAGTCTCTGCAAACCTATTTCCAGCATTTTAAAGACAATGCACGTAATTTGCCATACCAATGTGAGTCCAAGCGGGTTCTGTTTACCACCTTAAATTTAAATTCCCAAACTAGGGTTTGAGAGGGGAAAACCAGGAAATTTGCAACGCTCTCTCCTAAATTTCTTGACACTGTCTAACCACTAGATGCAAAAAGGAATTGACAAAGGGACAGACAACATACAGGCAAAGATCAGCAAAACAAGTAAAAAAAAAAGGCAAAAAAACCCCAACTCACAATCATAAGGCAATGTTTGCCACTGGTATATTCATTTATTTTATTAGCCTAATACTACTGGTAGTATTTAGTGACTCAGTGAAACATGCAATCTCAGTGTTTAGGTAAAATTCCCTGTACAATTTCCAGACACTGATAATCCTGGCCATGAAGGCTGTAAACTTTGAGGAAGTCATGAGACCTTTCCAAACTATATGAAAACAACTTTGATTACATAACTGAGTTTTCTCACACACACCTCCACCTTGCTTTTTGTCATCAAAGTCATCCTTGTCAAAAGCAACTGATTAAAATGCAGTTGGGGCTTACAGACCAAATTATAAGATGAGAAATTGCTAGGAACATGTTCCACACATGAAATCCAGCTCAGTTTTTGACTCATTCTCTCCTCCAAGCTCTGTAATACATACTTGCCTGAAAAATTGTTCCCTGAACACAAAGGAACTTCAAGGCATCTGGGCTACTGTTTTTTCTGCATGAAAACATTTTGAGTAAGCAAGCTTGAGTGATCAATCCTTGAATCATGCGGGTCCTGATACACACACTCATAGTGTCAAGTCCACAGATAACGACAATTGCAACACTTCTATTTTTTAGCATAAGCTAGGCCAATCATATGGGAAATCTTAATCAAATTGATTCATCAATTTGCTATAATATTAAATGTAGACATTTTATAAATGCCTACAAGTTAGCACATGGGCAAGGAACTTCATAGTGGTCACAGTGTTTTCTGGAAGAGAGCTGCAATAATAAAATTCTTCCGCATTCCCATATCTAGAACTGGTGAAAGAGAATATTCTTTTCCAGTACAGCTGGGAATTTAAGCCAACAACTCTGTGCAAATTACAAAAAGCCATGAAGAAGGTTAAAAAACATCTAAGGAAAGAAGTCAATCCATTTTCACAAGCTGTCCTCTGTTCAACACCTCACGAGTGGTCTGAAACTTTTCATGTTGTTTCTAACTTGGTTTAAATTAACACATGTAGTTGTTCAGATCAAGTTTGGCCAAGTAGCCTAGATTTGAAGGTGGATTGGATATGGGTAGGTGCCAAGAGATGTGGTACAACTTTATCTGTGAAGAGTAGTTTTTTCAAAAGGCAGAGATACTGGGCTTTCCACTTAGGACATGGCACATTTTATTTTGACTACACAGGAATACTGGTGAAAAGACAGTTTTATATGGTAAATCAGCGGACTAGATGGCTCATACACTCATACATATGCAGATGACATTTCTTGTCTTCTGGGATAGGAATAATGTCATAAATGACACACATATATGGAGCATTTTCTTAAAAGTGACTAATGCCTTAAATGACATACTCTGGTACCAAGCAACATCTGATCATTTTCTAATGGCATTTGATTTACAAACAAATCAAGTTCCTGAAAGGTACTCAACATCAGCTGTCACACAAGGAAGGAAGGAGAGCAGAGACAGACAGACAGATACATGAGGGAGATGAACGGTCAGCAGAGTGTCATGGTAGATTACATATCAGACAAGAATAAGGGAACATAAATACCAGTGTATCCCTTGTGAACACTTGGTCTCAACAAGGACTTGGGCTCAGTGACTCAGCTAGCGCTCACTGGAGAGAAGTGCAGTAACCCAAGGAGAACAGAGGATCCTTGGAGGCCATGCGTTAACTCAGCACCACTATTACTCTAAGGAGGTTATGAAACGTTTCTGGGGTTGGGATGGCACCAAGGAGGGAGAGAACTAAAACAAAACAAAACAAACAAAAAGCCTCCCAAACAAAAGAAAATACAAACAAACAAAACAAAAATCAAACAAAAAACAACCCTCTGGAGCAGCTGAGGGTTTCATAGGAAAAGAAAAAGTACTTGTGCACATGCCTGTTTCACTCCCTGAGCTTGACACTTCAAGGACATAAATCCTTCCATCCTGGTTATCCAGGAGGCAACAACAGTGCCTGATGTGCCAGGGAGAGTGCAGAAAGTCATGCACTTGACTTCCCCTTAGCACACAGGAGGGAGAGCTAGGCAGAGCTGACAATTGCTTGGCATTGGTAGTATCTGAAGGCCTCCCACTGCTGAAAACATCTCAAGTCTTAATTCTGATTCCCCAGTTTGCTAACTATGCCAAAGCATTACTGCTCTAGCACTCATGGATTTGCTGGAGCTACCCCTGCTCAGCATAACCTTCCTTTATTAGCTACACTGCCATGTGCTGCTCTGGTGTGGCTGCAGTGGAGATGGCTCTGCTCCCCTTTTGACAGGACCCAGCATGATCACACCTCACTGCTCCACACAGCTGGATGGGTTAGATGTATCCCATGGCACATTACCAAGAAAAGATGACTTCCCTCTGAGTACAAGACCAACTGAGGGATAGCAGGGATTCAAAACCTCCCTAACAAGGGAAGAACTCAATCTTCTGTGGAGAGGGGAACTTGGGATATTCTGTCTCCAGCTTATATATCCATCTAGAGGCTGGATTAACACCTTCACTTCCAGACACATTCATTATTCCCAGTGTGCCAGGAGGAAACCAGACAAGGGGCAACTCTTGGCTGCTTTTAAAACATTTCTACATTGATTCCTCCATGAGATACAAGGCAGTGAGTGAGATGAAATCTCCTCTTACTCAAGCCTTATTTTTCATAATTATGCATCTTTAGTGTTTCATAACGACCAATTTAATCACTTTTGCCGTTTAGAGGGCTATAACAGCCAATCACGGTAATGGGCTTGGTATTTGGTAGGAACCATTTAACGCCCAAGAGCCCTTGTTCTGAGCCACTTGATGCCACTTAAGTTTGACAGACAGACTCTCATTAGCACAAGTTGCAAAACCTCTCAGATGAAGCTCATTTCTTTTAAACAAACTCTGCTCAGTGATCCCCAAAGTCTCCGAGTGAGGAAATTTTTAGCTCACTTCAGATCCATGCAGGTCTGTGGAAATTAATCAGCATATTTCACCACACTGGGGGCTTTCCATGAAATTCTCTCTCTTTCCTCTTCACAGTTATTCTCTTGTACCTTGCACGTAAGCTCTGTTCCCTCATGGCCAGCCAGTGCCTGTATCCTGGAGGGCCACCTGGGGTTCTGTGACCTTTCCTTTTCACACATAACTCTTGATGGGTTTCTGCTCCATGCTGACCATCCTGCACCTGCCTCTAAGGCACAACTCTCAGAAAGCATCCTGCTGGGGACTACCAAACACATTTAGAAACCTTTAAAAATATCTGCAGATCTCTGGCTGCTGCTAAAACTGCTGCCCTTGCCTTTGCAGTTCCTGCTACCCCATCTGCTCTATGATTAGTGATCCACAATGCAAAAAAAAATAAAGCTCATGGCATGAAAACACGTCCCCCACAACATCCTTATCTCTAAGCTGAAGAATTATGGGTTCAATGGGTGGACTGTTCAGTGCATAAAGAACTGGCTAGATGGTTGCATCCAGAGAGTGGTGGTCAATGGCTCGATGTCCAGATGGAGGAAGGTGATGAGTGGTATCTCTCAGGGGTCTGTGCTGGGACCAGTGCTGTTTAATGTCTTCATTAATGATATTGACAGTGGCACTGAGTGCACCCTCAGCAAGTTTGTGGATGATACCAAGCTGGGGGGTGCA
>JANIJG010004801.1:42981-78618 GCA_024611175.1 Megaceryle torquata | reverse complement strand
GGTGATAGACACTGGAATGGGCTGCCCAGAGAGGTGGTGGAGGCCCCATCCCTGGAGTCATTCAAGGTCAGGCTTGACGGGGCTCTGAGCAACCTGCACTAGGTAGAGATGTCCCTACTTGTGTAGGAAGCTTGGACCAGATGACCTCTAGATGTCCCTTCCAGCCTAAAACATATGATTCTATAAAACTGCTGTAGATGCTCTCAAACACACATGCAAGTCTGCACCCCAACTCATAGGATGACTAACAGATTTGATGACACTCATGGTCCAACAACGCTGAATATTTTCTTCAAATGCAACCAAAACAGATCTCCCTATGTAGCTGCAAGGACAAGCAGTGGGATAGCAGGGGTTGCTGCAGGCCATGTTATCCAGAGATGTCAACAGAGACCTGGGAGAAAACCAAGGCAAAGGGTATGCAGGGAAAGACAGAGGCTTTTACTCAAGGACTTAGACAGAAGAAGGGATAGCTTCTCCTCAAAGGACTTTGTGATCAATGAACTTGCTAACAGCATTACTATCAAGGCAGCATGTCACATCTATGATGTGTGGTTTAAACCCTTTGAATCAGTGCACTTCTGCAATGATCCCCAAGAACAGATTTGCCCTCTACATTTTCTCGCCCATTATATCACTACAATTGTACAGGCAGTGAGACTGAAAGTTGTAAATGTAGGAGTGCCAAAAGAAAAATATGTTGATATGTGAACAGTTCCCTCCTGGGTGACAGAAGAAAAGCATATTTTGTGGCATGGTTTGATGGGACAGAGTAACATCTTACCCTGGGAACAGTTCAAATGTTTCAGCAAGGTAACTGTAAAAACCAGTATGTTGAACTAGAGGAGTCAAAATCAGCACTCAGAAAGGAAAAAAAAACATATTTTAACACTACTTGCAGTTAATGTCAACATCTTCCACACTTACTGCTTTCTGACACATGAAACGGTGACCTGAGAGAATAGATAGTTGGTTGCCCTGTATCTAGTCTAAATGTGTCCCATGTCTAAACCACTGAATTTGGTTCAAGTACAACTACCGCAGTATTCTCAGTGCCGTAATTAAGAGGGACTCTGTGTTGCAGCGGGCACAGACAAAACCACAACATTACAAGACACTGTGTGCACCTGTCCAAAGCTGAAGAGAGTATTAACCAATGTTATGATATATTACATGAGAAATAGCCTGATGCCCCTTAGTTAGAGGCTGCCTCCTATGGTACACTCAGCAGGAGAGGAGTTAAGGTTGCATTTGTAACCTTAAGTCTCACCTCACCTGGCTTGTGAGTGCTTAACTGTGCAACTTTAATGTGTTCTTATCAGAGCATTTTTATTAAGCCATTATTAACATCAGTTAGATACAATCTAGCCCTTCCCAGATCTCTCTCCTCCCCAGTCCTTACCTAAGCCACACATAACATGAGGTTCAGAAGAAGCATTTAACTCAACCTCTGCTGTCATTCTCCAGACACCCAGTGCCACTAATTCCCCAGCAGCTCCCTGAAACGAGACTAGAGTTTTGGTTGCTATCTTGCTCACCCTCAGACAGCCTACACATTGAAGGAAATCCTCTACTGATAATTAATAAGGTCCCTTAACACTGCCTGCTCATTAATCTATTATTTTACTCCTCTAATTACTTTTGTCTGTTTGAGCTAACAGTCTCCTTCCCTTGTCTCACACAGGTGCTGAATGGCAAATGTGCCTTTTTCTTTGTCCCCAAGTCCCTTATAGCCCCTGCTCTGTGCACGGACTCTGAGACCCATGCTGGCATTTCCTGAGGCACAAGCAGGCCCCTCACATGGAGTGACTTGCCTCTCCACGTGCCTGTATTTCACCTAAGTTATGGAACATGGGGCTCCAGGCTTCTGAGCTGGGGCTTGCTGAAGGAATATCTAGGGAATGTGGGCTTCCCATCTCTACCTGTGTCATCTCCTGGAAACCTGCCAAGGGCTACAAGGAATCCTCCTCACAGCAGCCAAGTGGTTGTAGATCTCCCTGCAGGAAATGGGGGCACTTACAATTTCACAGTGCAAGGATCATCTATCTATATATGCCCTGACTTCCTTTTACGATAGCAGCCTTTACCCAAAGACTAATAGTCAGCGCAAATTAACTTTAAGTCCCTTGGGCAGAAGGGGAGACAGAAGCAGGAACCAATTATTTATTTACTTGGAAGATGCCCAAGCACAGCAGAGATAAATGCAGTAGATACAAGTAAGCATGTCAGAGAGAGGCTGGAGTTGCAAAGTTTGGATCCTGATCTGAGCTTCTGCAGTTCAAGGAGTTTCTGAAATTTTGTCTCTTATCATAACTGACTGTAAAAATACTTACTCTCTGTCCCTCTCATGCAGCTGTTATTCAGGTTGTACAGGTAAGGTCTGGACTACTGTTCAGATCCACACCCCACAGTCAAAGGGTGGCAGGTACAATAGGACTCAAGATACTGTCTGTCTTCTCCCCTGCTTTTATTTTTCACACTTATTACTATATTTCACAATTCTACCATTGAGGAAATACAAGTCTTTGAGGTTGGTGCGTAAGGCTAGTAAATAGCAAAAAGCTTACCTCTGCAGCAAAATGCATGCACAGACACCAGCACAGCAAACATTCTAACGAACGCATGGTAAAATGCTCACAAATAATGCATACAGCAGTGTGCACGTGCATACTCATGGCTTTTGCAGATCTACAAGCTGCCCAGCAGGTAAGGATGGTGGTAATGACATATGCTCTCTGTTATGGTATGTGTACTAAGATGACCCTGCCAGCAGTTCTCAGCCAGGCATGTGCAATAGGGCACTGACCTGCAGGCACCCTTATGAGGAGGAGCCTAGGGACCTCCTGAGAGGCTGCATTGCTCTTCCCTCTGCCTACCCCAGACCACAGCAGACTCATCTCTCACTGGTACCTTTCTTGGGATACAAACGGGGGACAAGGTGCTATAAGTAAGTGTGACGTGGATACCGTCCTGTCCTCACTCCATGACTCTTTCACTCTGCCATGGCCCTCCATCAGTATGACAACAACTGAAATCTCCCATGATCAGTGCCTTTCCCAGGCCATCGTTACCTACATTACACTTTTCTTGATGATGGCTTGTGCTGATCCTTTGGCAGTATATGCTCATCCTTCAAACAGCTCAGGTCACCCCAAACTGGTCATGATCTTCAAAGGCTGCATCAGACATCAGCTCAGGCTTTGCTGGATGGGCCTGCACTCACCATCCCCTCCCAGCCTCGCTGCTGCCTGCTTAGCTCCTGCGCTGCAGTAACACTGCGGTGGGCACTCATTGCAAGTTTACGAGAAGGATGATTTGTTCAGCCAGCACATGAAAAAGCACAGTGTACATAAGAAGAGTCATACTTTTCGGGTGCTGTTCAGAGGGAAGTAAAAAGTAAATGAAGAGGAAATAAGAATAACTGACTTTTGAACATGCACCTCCTAAAAAAAAAAAAAAAAGAAAAAAAAAGAAAGAAATCCCTGAATCATGCTTTCAGTCTCTCATGTTTACCTTCAGACAAGAAAGAGAGGGATATTCTGAAAACACATTTCTGAAATGCCCAGAAAGAAGGCTAAGGAAGGTGAAACAGCCCAAGTGGTCACATCACCAGGGCCTGTTGTAGCTTTGCATTACCAAGATAGCTCACTGCCTTTGGCTGGGAGACTCCCAGTTCTACTGTGACTGTATTCAGACACGAGAGAAAAGCTCTGCGTGGCAGAAAGCTGAGTGACACCTGGCTTTACTGTGGTCATTGTGGCAAGCAGGTTTGGGATATGTCTTGCTCCCAAAGCTGGCTTATTCTTTGCCCTGGGTTTTCTGTACTGGAAATTCCTACAAATGATATTTTATTTCCTGATTCTCCCTGCACACTTCTGTTCTCTCACTCACTATTTTCCAGCAGTTGGTAGGGATGGGATACATAAGCCAAGTGGCTTCATCGGTGGGTTTGGCACAGGGGTGGAGGTGGAGGCAAGAGACAGTTAGGTGACTGGGCAAGAGAAGCTAGAAGGGGTGAAAGCTTTGGGGCTGTATGGGAAACTCCCTCGAGACATCACTGTCCTGGCAGGATCTGTGTGCTGCAGTGGATGCTGTTATCCACGCTCACTGGGGTCCTCAGATGAGAGGAGACAGTAGCTCTGGCTCCAGTGCAGAATGTATCAGGCACTGAAATGAGTGTAGCTGTTGAGATCAGTTGAAGGCACATAACAGCATAATAAAAAAGGTGAAGTCTCTCTCTTTAAATAAAAAAAATTAAAAAAAAATGCAGGCAACAGCTATAAGCTACTTCCTTAACTTTCCCCTTTTATTGGTGTGCCTCTCTCCTACTGTGAAGAGAGAGTGAGAAATATGCTTGCCTAAAGTGAAAGTACTTATATATTACAGCTACAAGGGAAGAAAAAAAAAAATAAACCTGCAGCCTTTCCATTTTCTTCTTAAGGATGTTTGAATTGAAAGCATTAGATTTAAAAAGCTGTGAATTTTTTCTCTCTTTAATTCACAGCCAACCTCTCTGTATCTTCAGAAACACATTTAAGTTTTCAGTTGTGAAATACTGCTACAAACATGGAGCTGCCAGTGGGGAATAGGACCTCCAGATGTCAGGGGAAATAAAACCCAGTCCTAAAATATCAGCCTTTTGGCCCTGTGAACCCAAAGATGCCATGTCACCAAACAAGTGGCTCCAAGCACAAGAGACCCAAAGCAGACTCATTAATTCAGATCACTAGAGGGAGACACAATAACACACACACTGTCACTGTCTTACACTCAATAACATTCTCCAGACAATGTGTTTTGCTGTAGTTGATTACTTATAGGTAGGATACAAGAGTAGTTAATGGCAGGTTTGGAGCACAAGGAAGGCTGGTAGGGCAAGATGGACAGTGTCTGCTACACTAGGCAGAGTCGGTAGCAGACCTTTCCTCTTTTTGTCCTAGTCATGACAAGAAAGTCCCTTGATTTCAATGGGTTTGTGCTGGTAGGAATGATGGAGAATTTGGTAACGTTCATCAACCCACTGCTGAAATCTCTCTTATGGTAGTGTATGGCAATTCCTTTTCCTGTCATCATTAATTATGGAAGATTCTGAATTCTCAGCTTCTTAGGTGCCCAGTTTTCACTCCCACCTCCAGCCTTCTGGGACCATTCAGGTCTAGGTCATGAAAGGAGGGGAGAGAAAGCAGCAGCTACTTATTTCTGACTATCCCTACTAATCAGGAACATCTCCATTGAGAAACACTAGTCTTGAGGGTGGAGGTAGTGACTGTACAGCACTGCACAGCAATATTACAGCGTGCAACGAATTAGAAATATTATGCTCTTCTGTAGGTGGGTGGAAGTTTTCATATGGACACAAACCAGCCTAGCCTTTAAAATGCCACGGAAAAGAATCTAACACTATGACTGACTACAAGTGGTACCCATCTGGAAGAAGGTAAAACTGAAGCAACATTACCAGACTCTAACTTGCTATAAAGAACGGCATTTATCTGTAGCAGGAAAGCCACTGACTTCGTACACAACTGCCACATCTTCCCAGCAACAGCACAGATAATCTTGCCAGAGATGGAGCAGCCCAACACTGACCAGAAGACCCCGGGTGTTCTCTTCCAACCACTGCTGAAGAGAGCAGGACAAACTCCCTTCTTATAGAAGGCTTATTCACATGTTTCCCGGAAATGCCAAAATACTTATGAGGCCTTGCTCTCCCTCTCTGTCATGGGACAGGAGAAAGAAATCAAAGCTCTTAAGAAAATGGATATTTCATTCATCAACAGTGTTTGTACTGAAACTGCATCACAGACCACAGGAACTGAGTAGGGCACTACTACAGTCATAGGAATTTCTGTGTAGTGTACATGTCTCTTTGGGCACAGAAGGAAGAAATTAAAGCTCTCCAGTGTGTTGGGGGGAGAGCACATTCAGTACTTAAGTTTATTATAGGTGAGGAAGGGGACAGGAGGGGCTCCTGCTTGTGGGCAATGCACTAAGAAGAGGGGACTTCTAAAAAAGTAAAAAATGTGAAGCCAGAGGAAGTGGGAAGCAAATAGAGGTTGAAACAACTTTGGATGCCTTCTGGAGAAGCTTAGAAAAAGTTGAAACTTTGGCTTGTTTCCCAGGCTCTTTGTGAGAGCCAGCATCCTTTTCCTTATAATGTTGGGTAAGATGAAGACTAGACCATGAGAGAAAAAGACATCTTAGAAAGAGTCCTAAAACAAACAGGAAGTGTATAAGAGGCAAAGCAAGAGGTCTCTGTGGAAGATGAAATCCCATTTTTGCAGAGAGTATTTTGAGGACGCAAAGAAAAAAAGAAAGGAGGAAAAAGAGATCTGGTTAAAAATCATCAGCTGCCCCTCAACATCCTAAAATGTAGGGTCAAACAAGTACCTTGTAAATCTTAAATTTCCTGATCATGCAAAAGCAATTACAGGGAGAGAGGCAAGTGACATGGGAAGAGCTGGCACAGTAACACCACAAAAAACAACGCACCAAACACAAACAAAATAAAAATTAAAAAAACCCAAAGAAAACAACACCAATCCCTCCTTGACACTCCTCCATCTCTTCACAACTGTTCTTACTGAGAATGCCATCAGTGAGGTGGGCTAAATCCAAACAGTTCAGACAACCAGAAAAATCCTCTTCCCATTCAACACTACCTAGTGCCTACAGGGTTGACTTGTGGTGACGCTGGTTGAGGATTTTCTGTTTGTTATAATCTTCAGGCACAAACTGTCTCTGCGCAACAAAAAGTGCATTAGCGAGGCTTTGGGCTTAGAAAGCAATGAGAGGCAAGTAAACACAGGACATAAAGATCAAAGTTGCCCATGTGAACTATGTGGTCACCTTGAATTCCATGCCTTCAGAGAGCTCTCTGCTTACCTCATGTTGTGTTCAGCCCTATAAGGAGACCAGCATGTGCTGAAGGAAGACACAAGTGAGTGGGGGTGTGGGATAATCTGTCTCTTTCAGTTTACATCTCATCCTGATCCCCAGTAATTGAGCCCCAGAGCATGAAGTTTAACATCCTTTTCAATATTTTTGTTGTGAATTACAAGAATATCCAGATTTGTTCACATTATCCTCA
This sequence comes from Megaceryle torquata, assembly GCA_024611175.1. Classification (NCBI taxonomy): domain Eukaryota; kingdom Metazoa; phylum Chordata; class Aves; order Coraciiformes; family Cerylidae; genus Megaceryle; species Megaceryle torquata. Next base: position 71,528 of record JANIJG010004801.1, on the reverse strand, counting down.
GGAACACACAAACTGTTTGAGTCTTGCCAAGTTCTCGTCTTTAAATAACTTTCCATGGCAATGAGTTCTACAGCTGTTTATAAACATATTATATGTATACCATCTCGATTACACAGAGTGTGCAGGCACTCTTCTGTATTCTCTATCCCTTCTAAACTTCCCAGGCTATGGCAAATTCTCTGAGATTCAAGGAGAATTTCTAGCACCCTCTAGGGAGAATCAAACTGGCGTATTTGACAAGCCTTCCCATCTCCATTTATTTTATGCTGTGACATGAAACTTGGGTGTTACAATCAATACTTATCTGCTTTGCTCTAGACTAGTGTTTAATGCTGTGATTACCACTGTAATAACTAAGCTCCTTTCTGAGCCAAAGTGGGCATTTTTAGGCTGTCAGGTGGAATTTGGGAGAATCTAGACTATTCTCTTCTCTATCAAACAGCCTTGCTGGGCTAAGGCTGGGGAAGCTGGAACAGGAATGAGATACCTGGAAATTTTATACAAGTTTCACACTCCGTAACTGCTCCAGTAAAACTGAATTGTTTGCTTCTCAGCTGGTTATGCACCACCAGTAAAAGCCTCCATTGATCATCCTTGAGCTGAGCCCCATAGTGGTCAATATGGCTTTGTCTCTTGGCTGGCAGCACACGTGAATACCGATCTCACAGCACTTGCCACAGTGCCCATGAGCAAGACCCTTGGGGAGGTTTCAACCACTAATGCCTTGTGGGAAAGGGGCAGAAACATGAACAGGACAGTTTCTGTTAATTTGGGTACAAGCTCCTCAGGACAGGAGCTGCCTTTTTCTTCTCTGCTTCTCTGCCCATCCAGGACAAAAGGCTTGGCAACAAGACCTCTGGTAGAGCAAAGATCTTGCAACAACTATGCATGTTGATATTGCTGCTAACCAATTCACAGGAGGCCACTCTTTAGGGCTTCTGTTGAGAGTTTATTGATAAGAATATGAACATACATGAATCTTTATTTTCCCCAGGAAGCTCTTTTTCAGTCAACCAGGCATTTATCATGCCTCTGAATAAGATGGAGAGATGAAGAATGATAAATGTTAAAGCCTCTGGACTGTGACCTCAGCAGCTTATGGGTAGGGAGAAGTCATATTAGCCTGAATAAACATAAGTCAAGAAAGATTTTAAGTAAAACTAAGATGAGCTCAAAAGCAGACATTGCCTACCATCTGTAAACTATTTTACTGGGTGCTTTTATTGGCTGTGTTAGTTGCTATCTTGGTACACAGTACACGGAAAACAGAGCATCTCTTAACATAACTAGCCATAGATGGGTAGGCTGCCTGTGGTAGCCCACACAGAACATGTCAGTGTGATAAATGATATAAGGTCCTGTGCTGGGACCTTATCCAAGCTGTGGTGCAACTAGTGGAAATTTGATTGGACTGCATTTCATAAGGAAAAAAATGATCTCCATTTTTGTGGGCCATGGATGATGTAGGTTATGAATTAAGAAGAAAACAACAGGATAACACCCATCCTTGTACAAAGTCACAAAGGGGAGAATCCAGGTTTTGTCCCTTTCAAGAGATGAGAGACTATAGCATATCCCCTAGTGAAATATTTCTAATGCTGACAAGTGCCAAGTCATATAGTCTGTCTAGGAAATCATCAATGCTCATCCCCACTCTAGCTGAACAAATTGGTTACCTGACAAAGGAGTTCAGAAGACTGCTATGGTCTTTTCTATGGTTTACCATCACAAACTGGGATGATAAAAGTCATAGGGCATGGATGGCTTAATAAGCCTGCAGCCATGTCCTGAATCACAGGAAAGGGAACAGTGTGAGCAGATAGGTGCTTGCCTGTTGCTGGAAGCTGCAGGTCAGTGGTCCCAGAAGAGAGTTCTGCTGGCTGGAGGAGAAGAGCTAATGAAGCTGTTTGTGCTCCCAGGCAATGCCTCTTAAATTATCCACAACTAGTTAGACCTGGTTGCTAATGTCCTACAGCATAATAGCCTGTTGGACAAGGAAGAAAAGGGTCTGTCTGACTCTACCTGCTCTGTCAAAACCTGATCAATCAATCATAGAATCACTTAAGTTGAAAAAGACCTTTAAGATCATCAAGTCCAACTATAAACCTAACACTGCCGAATTCCACTAAACCATGTCCCCAAGTGCCACATCTACACATCTTTTAAATACCTCCAGGGATGGTGACTCCACCGCTTCCCTAGGTAGCCTGTTCCAGTGCATTATGAGCCTTTCAGTGAAGAAAATTTTCCTAATATCCAACCTAAACCTCCCCTGCTGCAACATGAGGCTGTTTCTTCTTGTCCTATCACTTATTACTTGTGAGAAGAGACTGACCCCCACCTCACTGCAACCTCCTTTCAGGGAGTTGTAGAGAACAGGTGGTCTCCCCCGAGACTCCTTTTCTCCAGCCTGAACAACCCCAGTTTCCTCAGCCACTCCTTGTAAGACTTGGTCTCTAGACCCTTCACCAGCTTCACTGCTCTCATTTGGACACTCTCCAGCACCTTTATGTCCTTCTCATAGTGAGGGACCCAAAACTGAATACAGTACTTGAGCTGCAGCCTCACCAGTGCTGAGTACAGGGGCACAATCACTTCTCTAGTCCTGCTGGCCACACTATTCCTGATCCAGGCCAGGATACTCTTGGCCTTCTTGGCCACCTGGGCACACTGCTGGTTCAATTTCAGCTGGTTGTCAACCAACATCCCCAGGTCCTTTTCTGCCAGGCAGCCTTCCAGCCACTCTCACCCAAGTCTGGAGGAAATGGAGAGCAAGAACTTGCATTGTCCCAAGGAATGTCATTCCTGTTTTCATTAAATTAAAGCTGATCTGTATTGTCATTCACCATCAGAATTATTAAAGTATTTTTCCCCTTACTTGCCTTCCTCCCAGGTGTAAGTGCTGTAGTCAACAACCACAGCCACACTTCAGATATCTCATAGGATAAGGAGAGGTTTTTTTCTTATGGGTTGCTTCAGGGCTTGGGGACTTGCAGCTGATAGGAGAAAAATGGCTAGTTCAACTACCCACTAAAGGACCAGCAGAGGAAGTGATAGAGCATTTTATAAAGCAATTTTTTTTAATTTCCCACGTAGGTAGATGAGTGGGCTGTGATCAATCCCGAGGCCCAGCAGCATCTAAATGAACTATCACAAGCATCCTTGCCTTCTTTGCGTAAGTAGCAACACTGCTTTTCCTTCTCATTTGTATCTTCCACTTCTCAACCAACAAGAAATAAATAATTTCTGAGGTCCTAACTCAGGTAATTAGCCAAACACACACTACTGATGAAGTCAATGAATGAAAGAAAGAGCAGAAAAAAAAATCTCTAATTAACTCCTTGAGGACAGCACACAAAGAAAAAGTAATTTGGCCCTCTTGCCCCCCAGTGCTGGTTTAATTTCACAACCTGTCCATTCAAAACTTCCTACACAAGCTCAGTAACACTCGTTCTTCCAGTTCTGCAGTCACTAGTTTAACCACAAAAAAAATCCAAGGAGAGAGAGATATTTTAGAAACCTTTACAATGATCAAAAATAGCGATTTGATGCATAGCAGATGTCTTCAAAACTAGCATAAATGGAGCCAAAATGCCTTACAGTTCTGGAAAAAGGAGATTCCAAGATAAGATGTGTTTCTAACTGCAACAGTTCTGAAATAGATTTGGAATTTATATTAACTGACAGTGTCAAGGAAAACATTTAAAAGAAGCCCTTCTGTCCCCCATTTTGGGACAAGTGTCCCTTATTAGTGTACATGCTGCTCAAAGCCCTAATGTGTGCCTGAAAGCAGTTCCTCTATACCTGTAAAAGAAAACAGATGCATTGAGATGGGGAAAAGAGAGAGAACAAGCAGTGACACATGGAGGTGACAGACTGGAGACTGTCTGCCCTTCATTCCTGGCTCTAGTTGGTTAGGAAGGGGATGCTTCGCAGGTTTCACTGCAGAGGGGAGGACTGAGGATGGATTGGAAGGTGGTCGGTGAAACAGCACTTAAGGGATGCTAACAAGACAACACCTCTGAGACACACAGCACAGGAGAAAAAGTGTGAAGGGGCATGTTGGAAAAATGAAAGAGAGACCCAGGAAAACTGACCCTGGAATCAGAATGGGGACAGGACTCCTCAGTCCAGCTCACCAGAGAGAATAGCCAGAGTGAAGATTTGCTCTGAGAAGCCCTTTTAAAAGGAAGAAAAGAAGTCTGTGTCTGATACAGAGTAGGCAGCACAACTTGAAAAAAAGCCAAACCACCACAAAGCACAAGCATGCAGTCAAAGTGATGGGTCAGGACAAGAATCTTCTTATTACTGTTCTGAACAATGCATCTCATGTGTACCAGGCCTTAGTTTTCATGAAGATTTAAGCTAGCATCCTTGTAGTACTCTTAACAGACAATGTTAGGCTGTACTCACGGAATAGCTAACAAACATCTCCTACTTGAATACAAGAAAGAGTTATATGGAGGACTGAAAAATTGATGCAGCAGGAAGATGGAAGATTTGATACAAAATAAATATTAAGAGCCAAAATGCCAGAGCTAGAAGATTCTGTATGCATAATTAAAGGTGGAAAAATAGGTTCTATATCCCTACGTATGCAAATGTCATGCTTAATATTGAAAATATCAGAAGAAGAAAGTCAGGTAGTGATGATGATAGTACAGAGGAGGAGTGTTCCCCTCAGCAGCTCTGCTCCTCCCATCTCTTCCTGGCAGTATTTCCCCATCTTACTCTGGTGTTGCAAGAAATGGGCCAAAACTACAACTGCGTATCTGGCTTTCATATACATGAAAGACCAGAAGGACTTTGGTTTTGCTGAATGGGTGAGACAGGAGATTTGAGTAACTCCAGTCTGAACCACAGGACTCAAACCCATGGGCTTCTGGATGCAAGTCTTGGACTGAACTCTGTTTCAATGTGTCATTCTACTTTTCTCTCTCCACCCTTTGTTTGCAAGGCTCTCCTCTTTTCTGTCTGCTGAACTGCAGTAGATAGCTTGATTGTCTGTAGCATGTGCAGAAAGCTTGCACCCTGCCTAAAAACCTCTTTGACCCTTTACATATATGGGAGTATCAAAAAAGACTACTCATATGGACCTAATCAATGCTTTCCCCATGCATTTCAGATGAAAGAATATCTGACAACAAAAGGAATCAGGTAATGAGTTGTTCTCTCCTCAAAGGATATGACACAGAGAAAGAGAAACCCATCTCTTGTTCCCATCCTACTGATAAATCTCTAGGGTGTGAAGGTGTCCTTGCAATCCAAGCCGCTAACCCCATAGAGTCTGACAACTTACAAGCTTGCCATGTCCTTGAGCATGGAAGGCACAGTTAGACAGAACAAAGCTGGTGAGTTCTACTTTATTCTGTCTCCACCCTGCTCTTCACTCATCTTACAGCTCAAATGTCTTTACTCACCTCACAAGACACAGGAGGACTGTCTGCCAAAGTGGAGAGTAGTATCAGATCACCCGTGTCACTGCCTCTCCCTTTTAAGGCAGATCAGTGGGAAACAAATTCCATGGTTTTGGGAAAGAATCTTTTCTATGTCATAACTAAACAGAAATACTTTCCTGTCTCTCATGGACCAGCAGTGTTTTGTGTCCACCACTGTGCTGTGCATTACCAGCAGTAGAGACTGGGACAACCAGATGAAGACCAAAGCTAAACAGAACTACAGGTTCAGTTCGGTAAAGCATCTACTGAAGTAATTTCATTTGTTCCCTTGGACAACCTGGTTACTGTGCCTGGGAAATCACACTGCAAAACAACCTCACACTGCATTTAAGACTCTTGCCACTTTTTTACAGCTGCCCATCTTGCTTGTGAAATTTTCTATTGATGTTGGAAGGGAAGGAAACTGCTGTACAGTTCACAAATCACCAGCACAGTCGAGTTCAATTGAGTCTCTTACCTGTTGGGGTGAGGTGCCGCCAGGTGATGACAGGTTCAGGACGCCCATTTGCCATGCAAACCAGGGTCACGTTGCTGCCCTCATTCACGGTGATGTCCGAGGAGATATTGGAGATCTTTGGTGGAACTGTGAAGACAAAAAGAAGTTGGACCTTGTTACCCAGACTTCTGGAGGATAGCCTGACTCATTAACCTATCTACCTATTAACCAGAGGCAGCCACAGACTTCTTTCACAGGCTGCACTCGTCATTACTATCTGGGTTCCTGAAATTATATCAGAACAGTATGTGCTGCTGCTTCAAGGATCTGCAGGTAGAAACGGTCTTTGCTGCAACTGTGATGCTTTATGTTTGGACAGGTTTGGGGGCCTTCAGAAAGTATCCTCTAAGAACTTCTCCTGACTGCCCCAAGCCTACATAGAAGGAGTCGGCAAGCTCCAAGAACTGTCCTAGCTAATTTTTACACTCTGCAGACTTGCAGATGCAGTTTGACATCCTCCTGCGGGTACCAGGACTCAAGGCACTGACTCACAGGGTGTATTAGTTATTGCTACCTCCCACAGGCTTCTAGAACTCACGTAACCAAACACTCAGCAGGAACTGAAACAGAGAACTGTTAAGCTCGTTTCTGTTGTGACTGCTGCGATGAGGTGAGAAGCGGGTACATGTGCCGTGGCTAATGGGAATTTGAAGGCACAACAGTGACAGTGGGAAGGTTTCTGCAACATCCTTCATGCCCCTGGGCTGCCCACAGCAGGTAGCCTCTGGCTGACTGCACCTCACACAGCACAGCACCAAAAGCATGGTAGGGTCTTTAAAGATTCGCAAGATCAGTCATGGCTTGGGCATTCAGGATTCTTAAAGACCTCCCAAGTTAACTAAGTTTGTATCACAGGACCAAAGTGACCTGAACAGGTACTTCCAGATGTGGAGCATGCTAGTGCATCACACTCCAAGCAGACCAGGCTGTTGCAGTCTCCCCTCTCTCACATCCTTGTCTTGCTTCCACGCTTCACACCCTGGAGGTGGTGAGGGACTGTGACTAAAAAAGAATCCTAACATTTTGTTTTTGCATTTTCAGCTTCTGAATTTGTGTAGCAGGGAATGAAACAACATCATTTTCTGGTTTGCTTACCACAGAGTAAACAGACAGCAGCCTCTCCTTCCCCCTCCTTAGCAGGAGTGGCTGATGGTCCTTTTGAGGCAAAGCTGCCTACAAGCTAGGTGGGGAAAAGCAAATGAAGCCTGAAGAGAGTAACTCACCACTTCCAGCTGTGTTACTGGATTCATAGGAAACATTGTTTACAACCCACAGCTCATTAGCCCTTCTCTGTAGGCCCCAAGCTCATGGACAATGCTTCAGTGTCTATGACCATAGGATCACCTTAGGGGAACAGGGGCTCCCAAGCAGGAACAGGACCCGTTGAACAAAGCGAGTCAGATATGTTTTTGCTGACAGACTCACTCACCTAGGCAAGGAGGGATTTAAGCTAGGCACACTGGGGAAGGACCACCATAATCTTGGGAGAAGTGACAACATGGAGGGCAGTGAGGATGCAACGGGGGGCCAGCACAACAGGGAAGGATTTCACACTCCCCTTGTGAAAGCAGGACAGCTGGGGGCCCACCTCAAAAGCCTGCACACCAACACAAGTATCATGGTGAAAAAACCAGGAGGAATTAGATGTTCATGTGGCTTTGTAGTGCCCTTGGGATGACAGAGCCATAGTGCGACAGCTCTCAGGACCAGCAGTGCTGTGTGGGATGGATACAGACTTTTCAAGAAAGACAGGCTAGGAAAGTGAGGAAAAGACGCAAGCTCTCTGCAAAGGAGTGGCTGGGGTGCCCCCCAGCTATGATGGTGAGCTAGTTGGGAGCTTATGCATCAGGATCAGAAGATACCACAGTATCCACCCTTTTGGTTGGTGACAACCAACCATTTGATTAAGAGGAGGCAGTGGACAAAGACTGCTTTAGATGGATGGAGAAAGCCTCACAACCACAGTCCCTAGTGAGGGACTTCAACTGCCATGATATTTGCTGGAAGGGTGAAAGTACTGGGCTCAAGCTGTGCAGGAGATGTGGGAGTTGAACAGGTTTGGCATGAGTGAGCAGTACGCCCTTGCAGCAAAGGGCTGCTTCCTGCATTGTATCAGCAACAGTATAGCCCCTTAAGTACAGGAAAACAATTATATCCTTTTATACGGTGCTTGTTAGACAGCATCTGAAGCACTACATCAGTTTTGGGCTCTCCAGTGCAAGAAGGCTACTGATGTATTGGAGCAAGTCCACTGGAGGGCTCTCAAGATGGCTAGATGGCTATAGCATATGACATACAGGAGACCCTAAGAGAGCTGGGTCTGTTCAGCCTGAAGAACAGAAGGCTGATGGGAGACCTTATAGCTGTCTACAAACAGCTAGTGGGAAGGTGCAGAGGAGACAGAGGCAGGCTTTTCTCAGAGGTAAACAGTGAACAGCAAAAAGCACCAGACATGAGCTGCAACATGGGGAGAATTCTCACTCAAAATGAGGAAAATGACTTTGAGGAGGTCAAAGACAGGAACAGGTTCCCAAGAGAGGTGGTGGAAACTCCGTCCATGGAGATACATAAAACTTGCCTGCATGAGGCCCTCAGCAACCTGCTCTAACTGGCAGCAGGAAGGAAGGAGAAGGGACCTTGGAAGTCGGTTCGCTGCTCAGAATCTAGAATCAATGGCTGATCAGCTCATGGTCAAGTAACCATGATTAAGACATGCTGGGGGAATGGCTGACTGCACCAGTGTCCCCTTCCCTGGAGATAAGGAATTTCAGAGTAGGGACACCTCCCTATCAGCGTAACAGTGGGTAAAACAAAGCATAGTAGAAAATCAACCCCTTCCTCTCAAAGCAAAATCCCCTGACAAACACAAGCCCTGATACATTTTACACTGGTGATTCACTGCGAGCCATCAGCAGTGTGTCTGCACGCATAGGAAGAAGGTAGGAGGCAACAGAAGAAAACAAAATACACATTGTTGGAGAATGCTGATGCAGTCAAATAATTTGATCCCACCATATCAAAGGGTACATGAGAGTTTCACTGACTATGGATCCATTTTGTGCCTTCTCCCCCTTTATCACACACACATTCTGCACAGCAAATGCCTGGCAGTATTTAAAAAAAAAAAAAAAAGCCAGTTGTACGGTGATCTTGGAGAATAAGATAATACCTTTGCCAACCAATACTCTGAGATCGCATAAAGGGCAGCAGAAAGGAAATACCCTAGCTGGGAAATTAAATACCCTGCCTCCTCCAAGAGACACCTGTGGCTTTGTGTTTCACAGCATACTGAAGCAGAAAGGTGGCTTGCAGCATCGTGCTGAGATCTGTCTCAGCACTGAGTCAGCAGGACTCAGAAGCACTTTCTCCTTCTCCTTTCCATCCCACTGGATGAGGGGTGTCCCCCATCTCACAGCTCAGAACAGACAGACCCATTGCTGCAGCCAGAAGAGCTGCAGGCAGGGAGAGAGTCCTGCAAATTCTGGTGAAGAAATTCACAGTGCAGACACGATGCAGAGGAGCTTAATCATGAGTGTGTAGAGCCCAGGAGTAAAACCAGTGGCTAGACCACATTTGGGGATTTTGTCTTAACCTCAAGGAGTTAGCATCTGCATCAGGAAAATAAAACCCAAAACAACCCATGGAACAAGCCAAGAAAAACTAAGCTCAAGCAGGACTAGCAGATAGAGCTGTAGGACAGTCTGAGGTCCTCACAGGATGGTGCAATGCCAGCCAAAACAGTTGAGAGCAGTGAAAGCTACTACAGGGTACCAGCAGCAGGGCTGCAGTTAGGACATGTGTACCCTGACACTTTCCAAAGCAGTCGAGTCATTTTAGTTCACAGAGGCTCAAGTAAACAAAATACAAATAGGTCTGACCATGCCAACCAAATGCCCAAGAGGAGAAGCATATGTACAGATGGTTGTATCTGGCTTGCCACTTTTTCAGATGACGGAGAAAAGGGAATCCAAGGCTGAAATCCTGTTAGAAGCATAATGGCTGATTCCTTTCAGCTGTCACCTTGGTCAGAGGGCAAGGAAAGGCTGAGAGGAAGTGGAACAGGGCAGGAAATAATTTGTCTGTGAACTTAAAACCTGTTTTGGCTTCATCTACTTAGAATCCAAAGCCAGCTAGCATTAAAATTACTGGAATTTAGTGGACAGTAATTTCACTCAGATAAAAAGTCAGAGACTTTTAATTTTCAGGGTGTCCAGCCAGCATGTTAAAATGCCAAAACTGTCAGCACCAGCAACAGTTAGCATTGCCTCCTTGGCACTTGTCATTACTTTGCACACACCTTTTTAGGACAGTCTTAAAATGAGAAGCTTTGACCTTATTATTTTTTCCCACGTGTGGGTTGTATTATGTTTTCACAGTTCCCAGACTGCTGGAAGAAAGATTGCTGAGAATAAAACCTCCTAGGACCAGGATCTTCTGGGTGTCACAGCTTCCTTTTGCCCAGCCATCTCTCATTGACCCTCAAGTGAAAAGATCCCTTCTGTCTGGCCTCTCTGAACCATTAGCATAGGCAAAATGACAGCCTGCAGACCCACAGTAAGGGAAGCACTACAGCATTTTCAGGGGTTTTAATATTCAGCCTAACAACTTGGCCCTCTAGGGAAGGCCAGGCTGCTGCAACCTTCTGGCTCCAGGGACCATGGGAAGGCACTGCCAGGCAATCTGTTGCTGCTGAAAAAGACCAAATCATCAGATTTTTTCCTCCCTTTCATCATAAATGTAATATAGGGTACCCATTACTCTGTGCTTAGGATAGCTGTGGATAGGGTGGGGAGCAGAGACCAACATGAAATGAAGCACAATGTAGTACCCTGCTGCTCAATCCCAGGAGAGGTAGGATACCCTACCCATGCCAGGGACAGATTCTGGACAGATGGAAACGAGCTCTGAGAAGAACGGCTTGAAACTCACATATTTGTTTCTTCTGCCTCTTACATCTACAGGAGAAGTCTGATGTCAGCTCAGCATCTCATTTACTGTCAGTGACGAATAATATAACAAACCCTAAAGTAACCAGCAGCTATTGCCCTCAAGAAGCTCACACTGGAAGAGCAGAGGTGCTACAAGGCAGGAGGGGGCAAGGGCAGATATGCTGTATGATGCCTCGGGCTGGGAGAGTGAGGTGGGGTGTGGGGGTGTTGCAGGTTAGGAGGGGTGCAAGAGCAGAGGGGGTGTGGGAATTCAAGTCCCAGGTACAGCACAGTGACAGAACTAGGTAGGACAGGCTCCCACAGAACCTGCTAGCACCAAACCTGTTCCAGTTAATTGCCATCAATTCTTCACTTCCGTGACACTTCAACTCACATTAATTTAAATAATAAGAAAGACTGAGACATGAAAAATAGAGCACACTCCCTCAGCGCAATCACTGTTGCTCTCGAGATGAAAGCAAGTGATTTGTTTCCACAAAACACGTCTGTGTCTCAAAACACCCACTATAACAGTTATTACAAACCGGGGGCCACATACAAGAAGCAGCAAGGAAACCACAAATAATTGAACACACAAACATCTGCTGTTGTTATCCTTGCCTTTTATGACCAAAACCCTTCAGAGCTCAAAACTCCTCCTGAGATATAACCTGGGATCATATGGGCAGCTTGAATCAGCTTGATCATTTAAGTCTATGGAAGGTAGGCAAGGAGTGGTGCTACACCCCTAATCTAGTAAATGAGTCAGCCCAATGGTTAAGAGATGCGAGTTCCCATCCAGGAGGCCAGCTTCTGAGTGCCTTTCCAGGAGTGCAATGGGAGATGGAAAAAGAAAGCATCAGGACCACCTTTGCTGAAGGGTAAAACCAGCAACTCTTCTAGAGGTCTTTTTCCTAACTTAGTTTATACTGGAAGTAGCCATGACGTAGCTCCCAAACGATTTACATACTGGCCTTCTGAGTGGAGCATCCAGACACAGCACAAGCACAAAGTAGATGGGAACTACTGCTTAGCACAAGCACTACTTGTATGCAAGGGGCACTTACAGGCATGGGGCAGCAGTTTCTGATGACTCCACTGTTTGCATTCTGCTTTCATGATGTTTCGCACAAGGCTTGTGTGGAGGAGGAAGTTAGGTTAGTGAGATAGCAGCAGGACTAGGAACTCAAATTGAGTATGGCAGGAGGAAAAGCTCAAACAGAGGGTCATGGAGATTTAGTTAAAAGGTAGCTCTGAGCCCTGTAAACATGCTCACAGGAAGCTCACAGTCAGATGGTCTGACTGCCCTTTCTGGACAAAGAGAGTTTTGCACGAGACTCTTACACGCAGTCTTATACCATGGGGCAGCTACTCCCAAATCTGAAATTACAAGTCCGGTATTTTGCCAGTAAGTCACCAAAAAAAAAAAAAGATATAATTTATTGGTACTCTACAGACCTAAGATACAGCAATTACTATGTAATTCTTCCAAGACACAGGAGTAAACAGTACTGAAAATTCCTAAGCAAGCCCATAAGGTCCATTTAAGTGCTCTAACTGCTTGTCCCAAAAAGAACACCTTGAATACAAATGGAGAAAGTCACCACAACCTTTTCAATATATCCTCATTAGTTAGCTGCTTCCTCCAGCCTATTTACCTTCCTCTCCGTTGGCAAGTAGGACTCCCATCTGTTGGAGAAAATTAAGACTCCCACCCCCTAGTCCATAGGAGCCCCTGGTTTTCAAGGCAAAAAAAAAAAAACCATCAGGACTTCACTCCAAAGTCAAAGGAACTTTGCAGCCACTAAAGCCCTCCGCAGATGCCTATCAATTAGCCTCGAGAGTTCTCATTTCCTTGTCCCCAGCTCCCAATTAACAGCACTTTGCAACAAACACAAAAACACTAATAAGCCCAAGGCAGAGGTAGGGGGGACGCTGACCATCATATGGCTCCTGAATGCTTTAGACCCGCCACCCTGCTTACCACAATTAGGGGTCCTTTCCTGGGGCCCTTAATTGACAGCAAATTGGCCTCATTAGTCATTGTTTAGTTAAAGTGTTTAGTGGGGAGAGAAGGCCTGAAGAAGGGGCTGAGCTGCTAAACACAACTAAATGGTTTAATTTCCCTCTTATGTGTGCAGCAGGCTAATCACAGCTCTTTACAGCCCTAACAAGAAACAGCTTGTTGCTGCTTAGGTCCGCAAAGGGAGCAAGCTGAGGGCTGGAAAGTAAAATCCTGACACCCTTTGGGATGCAGCATGCTAATGTTTTTGAAGCACTTTGCAGACGAAATGCGACATGAGACCCAAGATGTGTTTTTTACGGTCTGATTCATGCCACAGCCTCAGCCAGAGGGAGACGAAGCTGTCACCAGGGTAAGAGGGCAGAGAGTAAAGTTGTTGAACTTCATTAAAGAGAGTGGACTTTGAAACATCCTTCTGACCTTCTGCTCTGCTAGGCTTGTTTCACTTTGACAGTGCTTCTCTCAGCATTAAAGCTTCTGGTGAAGCAAATGTTGAAGGCTTGGTTTTGTCTTTTAAACCCTTGTAAACCAAAAAGGTTTCAAAATACATTGCAATGTTCTTACAAGGTGTAAAAATTGCTTCTTTCTATTGTTGAAAGGGAGTGCCTTGCCATGTCCACCCCTGGTGGCCTTTAGGGAAGGGTCTATCCCAGCGAGAGGATGGAAACCACTTAAGAAATCTGCAGTTCCCAACCCGGGTGTGCCCCTGCACCACTCTATCCCAACGGGGCATATCTCCATCTGAGCATTGCTACTGATGCCAAGAGAGGCTGGGCCGAAGGAGGCACAGGGGCTGCTTGCTTAGGCCTGGCATCTTGCTGAGCTTCCCCCCTCGTGCAGCTGAGCCTCACCCACTGAGAGGCTGAGCAGGAAATTATTTAAACCCAAATGGGGCCTGCATGTATTGCACTGACTGGGAGCAGAGACACAGACAGGATGTGGTAAATGAAAGCAACATGAAAGCCCTCCAAGTTTGCTGAGCTGGGTAGGGTGTCAGAGCTCACCGCATTTGAAAGTAAGAGCTGAAAAGCCAAACCATTTTGTCTAAGGCTGTGCCTCATCCGATACACAGTTAAGCGTCTGGACTGTTTTTCCGCATAAAATTGCATGGGAAACACTTCCAGTACATTGCTGCTTAGCAGAGAAGCATGGAGTGTAAATGGTCCATGACCTGTTACAAAAGTCAGCACTGAACTGGTCTCTATCGCTTATTCCCACTGGTATTATTTTTTATTAAACTTGTCTCCACAAAAATTTCAGGAGAGAAATTATTTCACTCCTGACTGAGATGGAGAGAAAGGAATAGCTTAAATCTCAAGCCAACCTTGGTTTTCAGTGCACTAAGGTGACACTGTAGGACAGGAATAACAGCAGGCTCACTTCCTGCTCCTAGCACAGCATCTTGGCACCAGCCTTTCACCAGAAAGCAATTCCAGCTCCAAGCCCAATTCCCAGCCTTGGCCCAATGCTGACAGCATTTCGCCCCACACCTGGCTTTTTGGTGTCTCCCCACCAAGCAAAAAGTCACGAACCTGCATTTGTGGATCCTGATGCAGCCCAGGGGAACAGGTTCTCTGCTGCGTGCTTAGCATGTGAGTGAAAGCACAAAGCACAAGCCAGGCATATGTCTGACAGCCCCTTATCACCATGTTTGGACCTCTGGATATGAAGTATTGATTCTTTGCTACAAAACTTTTTTTTTCTTTTCTATTAACATATCAAATTTATGCCAGGACTTCAGTGATCCACTCATCTGTGGTTCATCTCTTTAAAGGACAGCTCTGTGCCTTTGCTATTTGTGTTGCTTCGGTTCTTTCTGCTTCTAAAACTGACTGCAAGTGCTTTATGGCTAACCCTCCTAGAGATGCCTGCTATGGAAACATAGCCTTCTTCCCGGGACTTGTGTAAACAACAACAGAAGCACTTGCCACGCTAATCCCCAGGGATTAACCCTTGGAATGCCGCCTAATCCCAAACACTTTAAGGACTACAAATGAACACAGCTTTAGGTCTTAGTTTGAAGTGTGTTTATATATTCCCTTAGACTATGTTTTAAATCTGGGAAGTATTTACTGATGGGATTGAAACAATAAAAAAAATCTTTTATTTTGCAGAAATAATCATCCATCCCAGAAGAGAAATTCTGTGAGAGAATTTGTCTTTAGTGTCCAGGTCCTTCAAAGATATCTCTGAGAATTTTATAAAGAAAAACTTTTTCATGGAAACATTAAGGATTTTGGATGTACATGGTATGCAGCCGAGTCCTAATACCAGCCTTTCTAGGGCTTGATTCAGAGCCCAGGGAGATCCTCCTTTGATGTTAATGGCCCTCGAACAAATTGTTACACTTCAAGAATGGGAGATGGCTTCGAGGTAGTGTTGCAGCCAGAGCAGGGACCCTGTATTAGCCAGTTGAGAGAAAAAAGCAATATTATGTGTTTTTTTGTTTTGTTTCTTTTTTTAACTGAGTTGCAGCAGTTCTTGGCTCCAGCTTGTTAACTCTTTCTTTGAGAAGTAGACAAGTAGACTAGGGAGCACAGGACAGGTATGAGAAGAAAGCATAGAAAAAAGCCTATAACTTTCCAGGCCAAGAGGCACAAGTTCAGAGAGGGTTTCTATGTATTATGAAGATGACTAGGATTTTCCTGATTAGGTACACAGCAGAGGAAGTTTGTATCAGCTAACATCCCACCCAGATGAAGCAGAGGATGTCTATCATAGCTTTACAAACAGAAGAAACAGAGACAAAGTTTTTGTTTGTTTGTTTTCAGATCTTATGCTGTTGCTTATGTTCAGCTCATTAGGGACAGACAGTACAACGAACCAAACAGCCTTCATGAAGCACCTGATGGACATCAGCACACAGGCTGAGAAGACAGCTTTCCCCAAACCCTGCTCTCAGATTCCTTTGGCTGCCCATGGTTTAGCCCACAGCCTCTGTGATAAGCCACAGGGCAGCAAATACAATGCTCTAAGTGTCTTGTGCATACCACATACCCTAGGATCTGGCTCAGTTCCAACTGAGACAGACAGCTTCTCAGTGACAAGTCTCTCAAATCAAATGCATGTGGTACATGTAAAACATCTTTTATTAGTGGGCTTTCCTTTCTTAAACATCAAAATGAGCAAAATGGAGCAGGACAGTTTGCTGGAGTTACTTTCCAAGATCAGGCTCCTAGGGGAACAGAAAGCTAACATAGCAATTTGGAAATGCTGGTTTTGCTTCCAGACAAAAGTATAAAGGACAGAAGTAATAATCTCATACACAAACCTTTATAGACTTTGGATAAAATTCACTCTTGTGTTAAATGCACAGATTTTGAGAAGAGTGTAAAGTATTGTACACTGTCCTTGATCTAAAACTCTCCAACTCATGGCCTAGGACAGCTGGTATGAAAATGCTGCTGTTTCCCCAGCAAGCAGATTCACTTTATCCAATTCAGCAAGTGACGGACAATCTATAATACAAGCCACCAGAGCTGCTTCACTCAGTAGTCAGATCAGCAATCAGAAGATTAATGTCTTAGCAAAGAGCAGTTGCCTCTTCTGATGCTGATAGCCCTACCAAAAACATTTCAAGCAAAAACGAACCTGAAACAAATGCCCATCTCCAAAAAGCTCACATATTTTGAGCATGAAAACACTGAAACTTCAACTCCACACTTTTTTTTTAGCTTGGGCTGCTCAGCACATTTCTGCATTGTCACTACTTCTGGATCCACATATGGTGGCCTTCCTCAGCACATGCAGTTATGAAATGCCAGCTGTGAGACCTTCAATTGTTAGCTATTGTTGATCTTGGTGCTAACTGCAGCAGTGTATTTTCTAAAGGCCAGGGTGTTATCATAAGCCATCTGAGAAGGGAAAGCCAAAGAGTTCAGGGCAAAGGATCCCTTCTGTCAGAAATGCTCATCTACACAAGCCTGATCCATCAGAAAAGAGGTAAAAAAAAAGAATAAAATACAGTGCTTCTGAAGTAAAGGCATCTTCAAAAAAAGTAAGCAGCTGGCTAGAGCTGAGGTGTGATTGCGGTGATCTCTTCCCCACAAACCAACCAAGAGCCAAGGTTTCTTGGGGAGGAGAGTTTCTGCTGTCTGAGGTTCCCTGCCAAAAGAGAGTGCTCTATTTTGGTTCAGCCACGTGCAGCAGCACCTTGACATCTTGGAACTTTTCCACTGTTTCCTTTCCCAAGCTTTGCCGTGTGGTAAAGATGTGCTGTAAGCGTGCAGACAACCGCAAGGGAGAGGAGGGATGGCTTCCAAGAGCTTTGTTCTGTAAACACATTACTGGTGCCATTTCAATTAAAGAAGAATCTCTCCCAGACTGCCAGACATGAGGCTTATTCCTTGTAGCCTGCAGCTTTATCAAGACACATAAAAACACTGTCTGTCCCTCTTTCCCCCATGAGGTTCAAGTCTGCCCTCTTCAAAACTGACAGATTTTTTGCTGGTCTCTCAATATAAGCAAACTGAGGTAATTATCACATTGTATGCTAGGATTGAAGAGAAATGCAGGGGAAGAGAGCCTCAGTACTCAATTTCCACTGGAGCTGAGCAGGATTACACACCCAAATTGTCCTGAAAGGCCAGGATGAGGCTGGCTGTCACATGCCCAGGATTAGCTATAAATGTGGGTGTCTACAAGAAAGAAGCAGCAAAATTTCATATGAAGTTTTGGAATAGCAAGTATCCAACTAAGGAGAAACAAGCAGAGATTGTCCATTCAAAACCATGAGGTTTCATCCAGAAAAGGTCGTCAGCAATTTTACATTGAGTGGGACAACAACATTACAGACAACTTTGATCTAAGGTTCTGCAAGCAAATCCTCCCCACCCCAGAAATCCAGTGCTACTGGCTGGGGAGCAGGAATGAGTTGATCTCCCCTGCTGATCAACAAAGAACACTAATAAAAACCTGCAAATATTTCTATCGCAGAAGAGGATCAAAACCTAAGTCCAATGGAAAACATAAGCCACGTTTCTCTGCTGTAACAGCACATCCATGTTTGAGCATCTGTAATATCACAGTTAGTAGGGTAAGCAACTCTACCAAATAATGAAGGGAAAAATGACTTTGTGGAGGACTTGGCAGGTCTGGTACTCCAGATTCAGTGATTGTTTTGCTACCTATTTGTACTATAACCTTGAGTAACTCACTCCACCTTTGTAAGGTTTAGTTCCCCTTCTCACTCCTAGGGAACTACTGTGTTCAAGATGTATAGTATCTCCAGTGACTAGTACCTGACTGGTGCCACAAGAGGTATGATGCCTTACCATCTATAGCTACAACAGATGAGTAGGAGGAGCAGAGGAGGAATATCTGCAAAGGGGGTTAAAGGCAGTTCCTCATGAGGAATTAACATGCTGCAAAGTTCCTTGGCACAGCAAAAAGGGCAAGTCCAAGGCAAAAAGGGCAAATCCAAGGCAAAAAGGGCAAATCACAAGCAGAGGAAACAGGCCTGGCTCTTCACTGTTGGTATAAAGATAAAATACTATTTTACATGAAAGGGAATGCAAAGGAAGAGTGAATCAGCCCTGAAGTTCATAAACCCAAGGTAAGAAGTAGGATCCACATAACGTTGTGCAAACTGAAAAGGAATAGAAAAGTAATCAATATATTTGGGGACACTGATGGATGACAGGGATATACACTCACACACTTTCTGTTCTTATGGTCATGATATACCGGTGTCCTGGTTTGAGTTAGAACAGAACTAATTCTGTTCAGTGATTTTACTTTTCATCTCAGTCTCTTCTAAGTAGCTGAACCTTCTGAAGTTAACACCACATTTTCTGAGACAATGTCTGCTTCTAGCACTGATAATGCTCTGTGTTTAGAGTTAGTAACAAGGATTGATGTGTATAGAAAGTCTCTTGCTGATACTTACTCCTGTGCAGACCAAGGTCACTGCTAAATCTTGTGTACCATGTTGGTGGTGCAGAAAGTAAAAGGCCACACCTGCAGGGAGGAGTGGACAGGTGACCCTAAACTGACCAATGAGGTATTGCATGTATTCCATCCCATACAAGTCATGTTCAGTATAAAGCTGAGGGATCACAAAGATCAAGATCTTCTTCAATGGCCAGCATCCAAAGAGGACTCTGTCCATTCTGCTTTAAATCCCAATCCATGCATTCCTGAAGTCAGCTCCTGAATCTGGTTCTTGTCTGCCACTAAGTCCAGTCTGGGACTTCCCCAGCACCTGCTCCACAGCATCAGTGGTGCCAGTGATGTAATTGCCATCGGGGGGTGGGGGTGTTGAGATTGGGTTTGTATATATTTGTATACATTCCATTTTATTGTTGCTACTTTCACTAAAGCTGTTTTAGTTTTCTTTTCTAATCTGTCTCTCTCCCTTACTCCCCTTCTCTTCCCCTTTGGGAAGGGAGAGGGGTTAATAGAGAGCAAACTGTCATTTGTCTAGTGGCTGGCCCAGCCCTAAACCTTGACAAGTGGAGTCTGCAAAAATGATTTTCTTAAAGTACAAAGAGTGATAAAAAAAAAATAAAGAAACTTTGCATCAGAACACAATGATGAAAACTCTGCCAAAGCCTGAGGAAAAGCAAAGATATAACCAAGATGGCATCACACTATGGATCAGCCTGCCACCGGATCTAGCGCAGACACTCATGACAAATAGGCACATGGGACTCAGCGCAAATACAGTGTGACACTATATCCTGGGCATACGCTTGATGTATGGAGGATTAAATGCCACACACACGCTGTCCTGGGTAGATTGTATCTAGTGCTGACAGATACCTGAGGGATCTGTCTCTTTTTTTTTATATACTTTGGCAATTGCCATGCCAACAAAGGATTATGGGATTGGGGGGGCAAGAAGGAAAGATCATTTGCTACTCTGTTTAACGGAGACTTTATCCTCTGGGGGGATTTTGTCAAGATGTTGGATCTCTTCTTAAATTATATTTCTACCTGCCTATACACATTTGGGGTTGATGGGCTTTTCTCCTTTCTTCTATCCCTGTGGCACAACAGCTGGTTCTTCTGGAGTCCCAAACCAACCTTAAAGCAAATGTGGCTTCTGTAAGTCAGTTTGAAGACCGCTGTCCTCAACCACCACCCTCATGCATGCTGCAAAGGCAAGAAAACAGCTAACATGCTTTAAAGACCAATTCCTTTCCCCCTGTGGTGAGCCCTCTGATTGACGGCTCTGTTTGTCAAGAAAGGCAGACTGTCTGGAGTGTGAGATAGCTAACTATCACCTGGGGAGACTATTAAAGGGAGAAGGGGAGGAGAGAAGAAGAGACAGACAAACAGAAAGACAAAGGCAGACAGACAGACAGGAAGGAGAGCTGAGGAGGGGGAAAGAGGAAAAGAGAGACAGAAGAGTGTAGATGAGAGAAAGAAAGTAGCACTTGATGAATTAAGTTGTCAACTTTGGCATCACCTGTGTACCCTGTCATGCCAATAAATTCATTGAAGCTGCACTGTGAGTCAAGAGCGAGAGAGTGCTGATGGAAGGAAGAAATAACAGCCCATTTAAAGACTCAGAGCAATTTATTAGTTACCTTGGGAAGGAAGCAGTGACAACAGGGAAGGAGAGGTGCTTCCCCATCCCACTGGGCAGGAAAGCTCATTTTAGATTCAAGCTGTCCACCCAGTAGCACTGCAGAATGTAAAGAGATTGACAGAGACTCTGGTTCAAGAAGCAGAAATGTTTCTTGAGGGGAGAGGCTTGCTGGGCACAGACAGAAGCCTTTGTGTAGTGCTGTGTGCCTCGAGCCATCCCTTGATATGTTGAGGGAAGGTGGTTGAGAACAAGGAGCCAAATACCCCCCGTGTGAGAGGAGGCAAAGGGCACTGAGCATAGTCAGCATTGCAGGGCTTGAAGGAAAGCGGAGATGGAAACCGCACCTCTGGCACAGCAGGGTGCTGTGAAGGAAAGCTGGGAGGAGATAAAGCCCTCTGCTGACTGTGAAGTTGGAAGCACTGGTACTGAGCTTTGGCTGGCAGTACCAGGGAAGCACTCTGCTAAAGGTGCCTTCCTGCAGAGTTAAGGAGATTGGCACTAACTCAGTAAAGGATCCTGCATGTTCCTTACAAGAGCAGCTCACAGACACCTGCCATCCCTTAAAACTCCTGTGGAGTCTGTTGGATGTGACTGAGCAATGGTAAAGCTAAGAGTACAATGCTGTCACCGGCTGCCCATGTAGCAGAATGTAGATCCTGGAGCCATCCAGACAAGGGATTAGTATATGCATTCTCTCCTACTACTACTCAAACTCCCCAAACTGAACAGCATCTGCACCAGCTCTTTCAGAAATGCATCTGTCTACCACTTCAGTCCCTTTCCTTCTTTACCCTGATCACCATTCCCCACACAGGTGCTTGTGCAACCCCTGTGCTTCTGGAAGATGTTCAACCATCTGAACCTCTCTCTTATCATCCATGGAGCCTAGGAGCTGCAGAGGCTGATTTCCGAAGCAACCCAAGACCCCCCGTGACCTTATTTGTAGCCATCCAAAGATATTTACATTTATATGACAAGACGTGTTCATTGACCCTTCCTTGCAATGAGCTGCTCTCAACCAACCACCAGGCATTGCACCAAGAAAGAAGAGGACACTGCCTGCTCCAAGATTACTCCTCCCACGGCCTCTGCTGCTGCATGCTCCACTGATGCCCCAAGCTTGGACAGAGGGGAGGGAAGGAAGGAGGAAGGAAAAAAAGGAGATTCCTCCCTCATGCAGAAGTACCAGAAGTTATTTCCATCGAACAGGGAGAAGTTCTGACTCAGACACACAAGTGGAGAAGCTACTCATTTCAGCTTGAGTGAAACACCAAAGACTTACAACTGTCCAGGGTATTTGGAGAGTATGGGTAGAAGTGTGTGTGCACATGCATAGCATTTGACACCTATGGGCAGAGAATAACACATACAACACAAAATTATGACCTCTGTGTTTGTATATGCATATAAAATACATACACACTTAGAATGTGTACATAGGTATAGGTGTACACACGGTCATACATGCATAATGCATATATACATATACTGCAAACTGCTGCTGAAACTCCTCTGGCCTCTTTGAGAGCTCTTATCTGTCTGGTGCTTTGTAAGCTGCCAAACAGCAATGACAAAGCTGTCCTGACTGGGGTCCCCTGAGCTGCATGGTGGAGCTCTGTTGGCTGCCTTCAGTTTGCTATCAAATGAGAACAGGGATCTCACTGAGCCAAGCTCCAATCTGGTCTGACCAGTCCCCAAATCAGATCAGCTGCAGTGCCCTCGGGCTGTGGCACTGTATTAAAAGTTGAGGGCAACTTTAATCTGCTTCACTGTTTGCACAGTGGAGGCTGAGCTTGGCCTACTGGGAAATTACTGGTATGTCCCTCATTCAAGTAAAGTGGCCATTTCTTTTCCAGGAGTTGTGATCTTTGGGTTCCTGTAACTTAGTTTAAATGATCTGAACTAGTGGCTTCCAACCTTTCTCATTCTGAGGGCATCTTGCAATTTCCCCAGAAAGGTACATGTACTGTGTAGTGAATGTAACACTCCTGACAATAGGTTTGGTTTTCCTGAAGTCCACAGACTTCCTGGTGGTCACAGACCGAAGGGGGAAGATGGCTCAATGAAGGACTTTTTTACTTGGGGGTGAGGAAGGCTAGCTTCTTACTCTGCCATGAGCAGTGTGGCTCTGAGCCCCTTGTCCCACCCCTCTTTACAGTCCTTTTTCCTCCCTCTCTTTTCCAATGTTTTTGAACAAGGACTGAGGCAGCTCTGTGTGTGTGGGGGTACACACCAGTAGTTTGTGTCTCACTTAAGCCTTCTGGTTATTTTCACAATGAAAATGCAATAGCCCAGAATTTCAGACTCGCCACCCTGCAGTTTGACCAGGATTGTGCTTTTGCAGACTAGTCCTGTATTTTAGGCCTATTTTTAGAAAACCTAATTTGCAGACATGATACCTTGCAGAGGAAACAGTATTAGCCAGAAAAATTTCCTTCCTCAAAAAGCCATTTCAAATCAGCCATGACCAACTTGCTGTCCTGGAACTGCTGAGGAGCCCAGGACACCTCAAAGGTGGTTTGCCTTTATCTGTGTCTAGCCAAAGAACAGATAGAAGTATTGTAAAGCAGCGATGGGATCATGCTAGAGGCTACAGAAAGGAAGAATGACTTTTATATGGAAAGACTGTTCAATAGTAGGTCTGCCAATTAATAAATAAATGAAAAGAGGTGACATTCATGATGACATTTAAATGACTGAGGTGCCAACTGCTTGTTAAAATACCTCATGGTCTGGAAGGAGGCAAACAAAGAAAGGGAGCTTGTAGAAGCAGTGAGTAATGGTGACCCAATCAATTTAACTATTGATAAAACAGAGGTGAGAAAATGTTCAGGAGAAAAATCTCTGCAAATCATCAGCTAATGGATTAAAAGCATCTGAGTCTGAGATGGAAATTAACTGATCAATTCACTCAACAGCTGCTAATTATATGTGACAAGGCACACAGAGCTCCAAAAGTATATGGAGCTGAGAGGAAAGCGGTGTCGGTGGAAATATTTGAAGACTGCCTTTTGCCACTATGGGGTAGAACACTTGCCTCAGTGACAGAATGTCACTGTTGCTGATTAAAATTTAACTCTGCATATGTTTGAAGTCTTTATTTCAAAAGCATGGAAAGGGGGGGTTCTCCCACTGCTTTGTAACAATTTGCAACATTAGGTATAAATATATGGTATCAAAATTAACGTGCCAATCTAAACAAAATTAAAAGTAATGATACAGTCAAAATGAAACCTTTTTGCCTCATTGCAGTTAAATATTTTGACATTAGTGAAATGAAACTAGAAAGTTAAAATGATTTGTTTTGACACTTGTCTGTCAAATAAATTTGTTGCATCACCATGCTCCTGCAAAATGCTTTGACACCAACAGAACTTCCAATAGGAAGTTATCTCACATTTTCTGATCACTACTTTCACAGTTTTATTTTGAATCATCACTCACAGTAATATATTCCTGGCCACTTCCATTTTGGTTTGCACCATGTAAGTAACGGTCATAGGAATATCGACTAGCTCTTCTCTCCCCTTAGGCTTGCTCTTCTATATTGACCCTTTGGGACTCCTTCAAAGTCATGCCCTTGGAGAGTCAGCAGATTGTAGGAAAGAAAGAAAATAAATAAATAGTAATGATGAATTAATTGATCACCGGGGAAAGATTAGCACCAAACTGTGATTCTTCCCTGAACGAGATTGGAATGGGAACCTCACTGGTGCAATTCTCACCCTGCATTGTAGCACTGAGCTTTGAATCCACTTTTGGAGCAAGAATAAGTGCTAAGCACATATTTAACTTACTGCTTATATGAGCAATTAAATTATTAATTCAAAAGGGAAAACCAATGTGGCTTATAAAGTAGATGAAACTTCCAAATCAGGTAGCTCAGGCCTGACATTCTGACACAAGCAATGTCAGTTCTGGAGATGATGAGACCTGAGCCAGGGCAGTCTTCCAGATTCATCATCCTAACAATATTTATCATCTAATCTCAAACCCAAACTCTATAACTTGTGAGGTTCCAGTGTGTTCTGTGCATGGCCTATGATGTTATTTTTAGAGTGTTTTTAAAATTCATGGTTGAAGGGAATTCAGAGGATGCAATGTTTAATACAGTGTTTCCTGAACTCCTGCTAGCAAATTTAATTCAATCTGTCTTGGGTTAGGAGCACTGTCATGGATTGGCAATTGCCTGAAGAACCATAAACAAGAGATAATGACAAGGGGCATGTAAGAGCAAAGTTGTAAGCAGGTGTGTAAGTGAGGTGCTGTAGGAATCCATGTGAGGTCTGCTTTCATTTAACATCTTTATTAATGAGCCTGAAGAAGTAGCTTATTAATTAAAGTAGTGGATGATGCTCAACTGGGAGGAGCTGCAAGCACCCATTAGAGCAAGTAAACATAAAGGGGTCTGCAGGGATTAGGCATAGGGGCAGAAAGAAAGGAATGGAACAAGTTAATTAGCTCTACTGGAGAAAAGAATCAGCTCATGCTTAGGCAGGATTATGGAGGGTGAAGAGACCTGAACATCTTTTCAGACAGAATGGGTGTGCAACTTTGGATCAGGTTTCTCAAAGCACTGAAGAATGTAAGACAGAAGGTTGTCTCAACTCAAGACAAGAATGAAAGGAAAAGCAGTCTGGCATGCTATTCAAATGTCATCTGTAGCCCAGTTTAGAATCCATCCATACTGGGGATAGTACATCAGCCCAAATCCACCCTCACAAACTGGTTAAAATACATCAACTTAAAGAATGCTTCAAGTAAAACACTTCTGTCATTTGAGTCCAAATAAACCATACTGAAGATGAGGAAAGGAGAACACTGAAATTCATGCATTCAATATGCTTCATAGTAATGCTGAAGAAGTAAAATGTGACAGCAAACTCACTAGGACCTAGACAAATTACATGGCAGAATGGTAAAGTTTCAGACAAATTATGAAGGCACCATGTAGTGGAAGAATGGCCTTCCTTAGCTTTGCCAAGGTTACATATTCAATGGAACAAGTCTTTCAGGTCTGCTGCAGTACCCAAAAGATATGGAAAAAAGCAGGAGAGGAATTCCTCAGCTTGCTAAATCTAAACATAAAAGAGGCCAATACAGAAACTCCTGCACAACATCTCACTTCAACACAAAGAGCAGACTAGATCAATGCTCATTCCACAGTGTTCCACAATATGGCTAAGCCTTCAGCTGAGATGGAACTATACCACTTGCTGTTAGCCAGAGAAAAGCTTCACATTTAACTCCCCAGCTAAGCCAGTGCTGAAGCATCCCCCCCTGCACTCCTGAAAACTTGGCCAGAATTTGCCCTTCTTACTGTAAATACAGAAGGCCACAGGGCTGCACTTGAAAGTGTTAACTGTTTCATGGTTGCGAATCCCTCCAATTTCGCATTCCTGTTACAAGACTGTGATATTTGAATGACTACCTTATGACTATGGCAGCTGTGTTCCATTCTATTTAGTACTTGTATTTTCAAAAAAAAAAAGAAAAAAAAAAAGGGGGGGAAGGCAGAGCAGAATAAGCAATGCCAAGAGAATAACATATCAGTAATGAAAAGAAGCAAGTAATTTTGTCTGTCCCTTCTTCCTCATCACCTGTGGTCTATTTGTGCCTACTCTAACTCCTTAATTTAAGGTATTTAAAACTTAAATGGGCAAAAAGGAACAGTTTTATATGTGTGCTAAAAAATGTATGCTTATGTATGCTAAAAAATTCTGAATGGACGGGGGTATCAAGGGACAGAGAAGACAAGGAAGTTATCAAAAATAGAATATTCTACTGATTGCAGCAGTTCAGAACCAGGGCCTGCCACTCATTTGCTCTTATTTTGGGCAAGTTTCCATATGCCTCAGCTCACTGGGAGCAGCAATGCTTTTTTTCTACCACTCCTTTTTTATCTGGTCCATTTTAACTGTAGTCTCTGCAGGGCAGAGACTGTCTTACAGCCTTTGTTCTCAGCCTTACCTTATAAGGACTTCTTAGAGCCCATGGACAGTACACTAGGTTTAATTGGAATAAGCAAAATTAAATTATGTTCCTTAGTATGTACCATACAAATGCGAAATGTTAAGTAATGTTAAAAAATAACTCTATTCTTTAGCTAGCTAAGAGCTAAAATAAGGAATCTGAAGTATTAGTTCACTCACAAAAGTGTGGTTTTAATTCTGCGTGGTGTTCATTGCAAAATGGCAAAATTAAATATTAAACCCTTACTAAAAAAAATGCAACTGGGCTTCAATAAAATATGGCAACTCAGCCTGAAATGTATTTTTTTCCCTCAGAAAATGATAAGCAGGGTGCTTAAAATAACATTATTTGAGGTAGGTTATTATAGTTCCTTTTTTAAAGGCAATGAGGTGAAGAAGGGAGAAGCAATGGGGCCCAGAAAATTTAAGGGGCTTGCTGAAAACCACAAAGGACATGAGTGCTTTAGTCAGGAGGCCTCGTATTTTCAGTTTTGGGCTTAGATCCCAGGGTCACAGGGTCTGAGAAGTACTTTTTGCACATTAAAAGCACAATGCTGTGAACTGTGTGCTGTAGCTCACACACACACAAAATATCCAATAACAAAGTCAGGACCTAACCCAAGAGGCCAGATTTAAGATAGATAAGCACTCCATAGGATACTCAGCTGCTGTAGATGGACCACTGGTTTTGATACCTAATGTTTCCTTCTCCTCCTTCTCAGGTTAGATTTCCAGTTTAGCAGACCAACCCTCCTTGTCCTGACAGGCAACTGTGTGTTGTCCCCGTGTGTCGTCCCCTTTTTCATTGCTAGCTGGGGGAGGCGAGAGAGGGTTCAGATAAATTCCTGGACAAAGGAGGTTTGTAGCTGCAGCCTGATCAACATCGGAGACAAGAGCAGCAACAGCAAATTGGCCCCAGTGGGAATGGCAGCAGCACTCTTTTCACCTAAAGGCAAACCAGCAATTATGCCTGCAGCACCCAGCATCCGTCTTGTCTGTTCCTTCCCTGCCCTCCCACCATGGCCTCCATGGCCCCAACTCATGGGCCAGGTGTGCTCAAGGCTACTGCTACATTATGTGCAGCTTGAAATGAACTTTCAGCCCTTTATTTCTCCTGCTCAGGTATCTGGAGCCAGAGCTCTGAGCCTTATTGTGCCAGATAACAAATGTAGAGGGAGGTTTGGGGAAAGAGGAAGGAAAACATGTACTGTTATGTACATGGTTTTGTTCCACCTGGACAAGCACAGCTTATGGGAGAAGGTTGTCTCAGCCCTCAGTATCTCAGGGAATGCTCTCATGAGTCCCCAGAGAGAAGCAAAGCCTTTGGAGATCCCACCCTAGAGAGCAGAGTCTGCCACCAATATTACAACCAGAAGCACTTCTGACTGTGGGCTGGAACAACTGCACTGGTCTCCAGAGGTAACAGAAGCATGGGTGTCTCTCCAGCCTAAGGAGTTCAGCTCTGTCAGCCATGGGGAACTGGGAGGAAGAAAATTGGAAGGATGGCATCATTCTGAAAGCCCAGCTTCCCCATCCACAAATGACCTGAAGAAGAGCAATGGGTATTACCTGGCTTCCCAAGAAACAACGCAACAACCCAAGATCTCTGACAGCAAAAATACAGTGGAAGTAGCCAGGGAGCATTCTCCCCTCAAGGCAGCAGGACTGCAGAGTTTGCTGACAGAGGGCTCTGAGATACTTGGGTCTCAGCATCCAGCATCAGCTCCAAGGCTGGCTAAATGCCTGTGGTGTCTCCTCCTAGCCCACAACAGTCAGTTAGGACATTCTCAAAATGCTCTGCATGCTGTGAACCTCCTCTCTCAGCTCCTTCTTTTGTCCCAGCTCCCGAGTCAAGTCATCATGGCTCACGGCACCCAGCTGCAGAAAAAGGGCTTAATAGGATAGCTGGACAAAATTAAAGGGGTGTTATTAGACAGGTGCTACTGCCATGTCCCAGGTTTGTCCTATAGCTGCGCTGATTATTTTCTCTCCTTGGATCGGGGACATTTCATTTATTAGCACTGAACTTCCCCCTCACTGCCTGCAGCCACTGCTGCTCTGATCTCCCCAATTCACTTTGCAATTAAATTTTGTCCTCTTGTGAAAAGACTGTGCAGGAAAGGTCTTGTGTTTTG
>JANIJG010004801.1:0-13262 GCA_024611175.1 Megaceryle torquata | reverse complement strand
AAAAACACAGTTTACAATTATGAGTCTAATTCTTCCAAATTGTAAAAAATTTTGTATTTATATATTTTTTTGTTTTTGTTTTTGTTTTTGTTTTTTTTTTTACCAGATGAAATTCAATTTTAGAAAAATCAAAGCTATGAGTTTCACCTAATTACAGGATTACTACAGGATCTGGGGCTTTAGAAGTAAGCACAATATCACAGTGTGTCTTTTGGTAAATCTGTGGTAGGCGTTAGAACAAATATATTCACAGATACCTTGTTTACAGGCATCCAGAGTTTTGGTGTCCCAAAACCTGTATTTTCTCACCCTCGGAATGGTGGCAGTAGCTCAGAGCTGGATACCCACACATTTAGGTAAAAGCTAGGCTAGAGAACTCAATTTCACTGCTTAGGCCCACATCTAATAGGCACAAATAAAATTAATAATACATGCGCCTGGCTCTAAAATTCAGTTGTACCTATATTTTTCTTGACAGGTGAATGGAAACTGTATGCTGTGAGATTTTTCTCAGCAATAAACCACCCCCAGCTGGTTAGCTATGCACCAGTACAGCAAGCGGTGAGGCCGGGTACACCTCCAGGGCATTTCACACCAGGTGCACTCCAGCAAACACTCAGCCAAGCTGGGAGAGCTGCTGTGCCTGCTGCTGTGTGCCTCCCTTCATGCTGCTGGGGGACGATTTTCCACAAGAAGACAAACCAGGAGACTTCTGACATTAAACTCACGTGTAAAGCATCACCTCTGACCGTATGTCCAGACTTCACCTTGCAGATAAACCTTGATACGCTAGTTAGCCCCCAGCTAGCCAACTAATGCCAGCAAGAGGAAGAGTCCCTCCATGCATGCATTTAGATCCAGAGCAATTCATACATTTTCTATGGGAAATAAATCTGCAGCCTTTTGGGTTACTAGATGAATCAGGAGAAACAACAAACTCCTGCCTGAATGATAATGTAGAAGCTGAAGATATCTGTAATACCTATTGAACACTTTCATACATACCTATCTATCTAAGCTGCTCTATAAATATTTTAGATAAACAGGCAGATAGGCAGAATGGTGTGAAGATTAAAAGCAAAACAAAACAAAACTGAATAAACTCACTCGTTTGTATTCTGGTCTGGACAGGATGGAACAAGTAAACTTCATAATACCCTTACTAGTAATTGGTGAACAACTCAATGTGTTTACTCTTGGTTATACCATGAATGCAGGCGTACAGATAGGACAATGCTGGTTCAGACTGCCAAATTTCCAGTTCGCTGTAACACACACAGGAGGAGGGTAGCTAAAAAAGGAGAGGGCAACATAAGGTACATGGCAGCTACCTCTGGTTCCAGGTTTCACACATGCCTAGCAACAGTGCACCCTGCAAACCAGTGATCCAGCACAGAAAGACACCCAGGAAAATTAATTCTCAAGCCTTGCAAAGAGTTGACAATGGAAGGCCAAAACCACAGCACAACAGCTTGTTCACACAAGAGAAAAAGGAAATCTGAGGTAGGAGGAGGAGAAGAAACCAAAGGGCTGTCTAGGAAGGGATGAGGCAAGCACGATATTCTGACAAGTATCATTATAAACAAATGCTTTCCCCTCAGTGCCAGAACAACCAGAGCCGGGAGCCAGGTCTGCGTTATACTAGAATATGTCTTTGCATCACTGGTGTCCCCTGTTATGTCACCGCCTTTGAAAGGACAGACTGTCAACAGAGTAAAGCCATGCCGTGTCGCAGTGGAAGGGGACAGTCCTGCTGGCTCCTGCTGCAAATGCAAGAGATATGCAGGCTACTGACTCTGGGCTTTCTCTAAGAATGATTCAGAAGCCTCCACCCCCTGTGTCTTTTGCTCTTCAATGTCTCCTCAGGCATGTTGCTTACCTTGCACAATCAAGTAAACCTGGGAAGTCTTGGGGTGATGCTGTGTCTGCACTGAACATGTATAGGACCCCTCATCGTAGACATCCACTTTCTGGATACGCAGGCTGTATTCCAAGGGGTTTCTCTTCTCCAGCTCTACTCGAGGGTCCAGGGACCATTTATCATCTCCAGCAAAAATGATGCCGGAACGGTTTAACCAGGCAACCTTGGAGCTTCTGTCTTCTACATAACACCTGCAGAAGATGAAAAACGTGAGAACAAACCTCTCCATCATCTCCACTTCATCCCTTCCCTTTACTACTTTGTTCAGAAACTTCACAGCATTGCCAGTGAATCACAGCATCTCCTCAACTTTACTGCCCCATGGCCATGTATTTCACAATGATTTTTTTTAAGCACTTCAGGAACCTTTGGTTCATGAAACTGTGGGATTTGGCGTGGCCATGCCTCCTGTTCTCTCTTCCTTTTGTCTGTGGCCTACACCTGCACCAAAAATTACTTTAGAAGGACATAGGGGACTTTGGTCACCAAATCCCTTCTAACTCTGACAATGGGAGAGGTCAGAAGGATTTCTTCCCATGCTTCTCTCTCACCTTCAAAAGTATACAAGAGAGTTACATTCCCAATCCCCTGTCAGTCAGAAGGGCAAAGGTTCAGGGCTCCACCTTTGTCAGCTCAGGGCACAGCTGCTCCATCCCTCAGTTCACAGAATATCAGAATTGCTATGGTTAGAAAAGACCTTTAAGATCATCAAGTCCAACTGTTATCTACCTCCACCAATTCCACTACTACACCATATCCTTAAGCACCATATCTAAAAGGCTTTTAAATATATCCAGGGATGGCTTCCCTGGGCAGCCTGTTCCAATCTTTGACAACCCTTCTGGTATAGCAGTTTTTCCTAATGCCCAAACTAAACCTCCCCTGGTGCAGCTTGATGCTGCTTCCTCTTGTCCTGTCAGTTGTGATTTGCGAGAAGAGACCAACACCTACCTCTCTACAACCTCCTTTCAGATAGTTGTAGAGAATGAGAAGGTCTCCCTTCAGCCTCCTGTTCTTCAGAACAAACAAGCCCATCTCCCTCTGCCTCTCCTCATAAGACTTATTCTCAAGTTTCAGCAGCACAAGTGGAGGGAGCTATAGTCTATCTCCCCTCTCCATTCCTCTGACAAAAAAATGGCTTTGTGGAAAGAGAGATTCACGATTCAAATGCCACCCTCCTAACACAAACACACACACCCTTGCTGATGCACATTCGCCCATTTCTGCAGGTGAGTGCAGATTTCAGGCTGAAAAGGAGAAGATGTGGATGTGGGGGTGTCACTGCCATCCCTGTGACACAAGTAGTATGTCCTGTGAACATCCCAGGTGATACAGGAGAGGAGGAATGACAGCTAAGAGTGGCTGGCAGAGGAACAGCAGCAGGACCAGCAATTGTCATAGCCCTGACTTCCAGCCATTGCAAGGCAGACTAACCCTGTTGCAACTGCATGAGGAGCATTTTGCTCCTTGACAGAGAGTGGAAAAGGTGCTAGGAAGACAAATGCATTGTTGGCCAAGGTACCTGCTCTGTACTGCTTCCCACTTCCAGAAGTTGGCTTACACAGGAGAGATGAGAAGATGCCAACAAGAAGGCACATCCTGCTCACTCTTAGCTGCGTCTCTTTCTGGAGGGTCAGGGCTGGAAAAGACATAGGGACATAACTCCTTTTTCAGGAGCTTACTGGGCTCAGAGAGGCTGAGAGGGTTTGCCCTTCAGCAGCAGCTCACATTGTGCTTGCTCTGTAGATAAACAGGGAAGCTCAGTCTCCAGAGCTGTCGCTCCTTCACCCCTCAGAGCTCTGCCCACAGCCACTTGGCAGCCAAATAACCCAGAATTTCTCCCCACCACTATTCATGCACATGCTGCATTTGAGAGAGAAAAGAGAGAGAGCATAAAGATTATCGCTTTGAGATAAGACAAATATTTGACAGTAGGCTTTCATACAGCCTCTTAGCACGGGTCAGACATTTTCCAAGTTCCTCTGTTTGAATGCATTTCATTCATGCTGCGTTGCAGCTGCTCTCCCTTGTTATGTGACCCTACCATTACGGCCAGCACCTCTCACCCCCTCCCTTTTGGCACACACATGGATGCTCTGTGGGTTGTTCTGGGGTTACTTGTGGTCAGGAGGAAAGCCAGGCTGTGTGGGCATCAATGGGAGGCATGCCACGCTGCTGGCCAAGCTGGAAGTAGCTCTGTCTGATCTTACAAACATTTGCTTTAGAGAGCAGCCCAACAGATGCCAGCCAGCACTGGCACTGTCCAGCCAAGGAAGGGGAGTGAGGGTTCACCTCTCAGGCCAGAGCCCACCGTCCTGGCACAACAGGCACTTGCCCTGAGGTGAGCTCTCAGCCTTTTGTTTTTAAAAAGCTGCTCTTTGTAAGAAGAAGAGGGCAAGGGAATCCATAAACAGCACTTACTAGTAAAAACAGCACCATGGTGACGTGATGGTGCCACAGTTCAGCTGGCCACCCCAGGCTGCAATCACCAGTGACAGGAGCTGGAAGCAAGGACCTGGGGAAGATGCTGTGCCCCATGGCTAGGAGCAGTGGCACTGTAGGGACACCCAGACAATCTCCAGAGCCATCTGCCTTAGCGTCACCAGCCTTCTTGCAGACACATTTCTGTGTAAAGTTGTAACAGCACCATGAATCAAGGGTTAGGTCTCTTAAAAAGGTGTTCAAAGTCCCCTTCTGCACATTTGGATTGGTGAAAATCCCAAGGGGGATGGTGGTGAGAAGCTAAGCAGATTAACACTGAAGCTGAAGTTTCTCAGTAACTTCTGAAAATCCCTTGGCACACCTACCAGTGCTTCTGGGTACCAGCAGATCCAGTGCACTGAACCAGCCCTGATGGACTGCTTTCTGGACCTGTGCCACAGTGCTACATGATCCAGTGCAGTGCCTTGGGCTCTGTCCTGTGCCTAGTCATCACACACTTCTGGTCGGAGGTAGAAAAGATGGCCCTGTAAATGTCCCTCGGGTCAGTAACAGCTCAGTGGCGCTGTCAGAGCAAAGCCTCTT
Source organism: Megaceryle torquata (assembly GCA_024611175.1). Lineage (NCBI taxonomy): Eukaryota > Metazoa > Chordata > Aves > Coraciiformes > Cerylidae > Megaceryle > Megaceryle torquata. The sequence continues at coordinate 8,317 of JANIJG010004801.1, read as the reverse complement.
GCTCCTGAGGGAGCACTCACCCAGTGACCCTCCCTCCCCTCTGCCCTCCCCCAGTGACCCTCCCTTCTCTCTGCCAAAGAGTACACATTTGTCATAACCTGTCCTACACCCCCCAAGGTCAGCCTTAGGACTGTGGTCAATAGCTACAGTCAGACAGCCTTGCAAGTGCCCCTGAAATAAGTTAGCAGATGCTACCAAAATAAAGCAAGAAGGACAGAGAAGGAGAGGGAAAGGAGGAAAATGGGAAGAGTGAGTGAAATGGATTTGAGCTGCTTTGTTCAGCATACAAGTTCCTCTCAAACTGTCAGGGAAAATCAATGTACAAATGTGGAAATTCCGAGTCCTGGCACACTCCGAACATACATCCACGTGGACGATGCACCTCAGAATGTCTGTCTGCACACACGCACCCTCTTAGTCTGCCAGAGATGCCACCCAGCTGTATGGATCACGCTTTAATAAGGATTTATGGTGATGATTTTCACAGTGTAATAAGTGCTAATTCAATACTAATAGAATATTAAATGGCACGTTAACTGACATTTTAACTGCAATGCAATAGGAGCATGGCATCAGCAAGATATCAAATGACTCTTATCGTTCACTAATAATCAATAATCAAGTTCACAGAGACAGTTAAACACTTTTCATTAGGCTTATTGAAAGGATTACCATCAGCATCAGCGAATGCTAATAAAGGGTTCACAATACATCCATTTTGCTTTTCCTTACAGTTTCAGGTTTAATTTCTTGACATGTCTGATGTGGCTAACGAGAGGACCAGCTAGTGGTGATGGTCATGCCTTGCATGATCACTGCAGGGAGTCAGGAACTATTGATCTTGGCACCAATTCAAACCACAGACACAGAGGGACAAAAAATCTTGCTGCCGTGTCCCTTTAGCCTTCCTTAGCTTCTTGTAAACAAACATAGCAAAGTCTGGCACCTGATTTTTTTTAGCAGCAGCACCATGTCTAGCTGCTACAGATGAGTTCCCAGTTCTAACACAGTGGCTAATCATCGCGTAACAACCAGACAGGAGATGATGGTTGGAAACTGGACATGGAGGAAGGAACCTGCGTCACCCTTGCACTTCTCCCTCAGCCTTGGTTTCCCTACACGCAAATAGATGATGCATCTGAGCTGTGATGAAAGAGGGAGAGGACGGGGTGGCATTCACCGCAGGAGAATACTTTGGGACCTTCAGCAGAAACTACTGCCTCAAATGGGAGGGAGGGCTGCCCACCACCATTCCTGGTCCCTGGATTTCAGGCCAGCAGCACACAGGCAGGGGCATGGCAGGAGCCAGGATTGGGCCCTGCTGCTCATCCTCTCTCCTCCCACCCCTGATGGTCTAACACACAGTGCTGGGCCAAAGCAGTGCTCCTGCAAACCTGCCTTTGTAGGCTCAGAGGCAAACTCCATCTGGGCAGGGGAGATGTCTTTTTTTCACCCTTTGAAAGAATTCAGAATTATTCCCATTGATAGGTGGGAAAGCAAGCGAAGAAAAGGAGAGGGAGGCTCAGGCATCCTCATCTCCTTCTCTGGTGAACACCAAGGCTGGAGGTCTCACTGCCCTCTCTGCCTTACCACTGTCAGGGTGGGGTCTGCAAGGGACGGGGAGGAGGCACAAGAGCTGTGGGCTCACCAGGCACTTCCTGTCCTGCACCAGAGAAAGCAGCACAGCAGCTATGGCCCTGGGCCATGGAGATGGAATGGGGGCATTTTCTTGACTTCGAGGAGGGTCTTTTCAGGGTAAGCTAATGATGTTTGAAAGGGTTGTATAACATTTAGAGCCTACAGGGATGAAGAGGCAGGAAGGAAGACCTCTAGGACCTGGTGAAGCTGCTGTTTAAATAATTACTTCAACATGGTGGGGATTTTACAGCATTATCAATAATGTATTGGGTTGCCTTGAACCCAGGATAATTGTTTGGGTCTTTTTTATTGTTGTAATTCCAAATAAATTTTTTTTTTTTTTTACACCAGACCCAATCCCACAGTTCTCTGCCAGAGCCCTGCTGGTGAGGAGAGCTGCTAGGATTAATGAAATATGGTTTGCTGGTGCAGCAGCGAGCCACAGCTATTACCTCATTTTTTGGGAAAAATAAATAAATAGTGTGGGTTTTGACTGCATTTTCTGCCCTCTTTGTCCAAAGCACATTGTGGTGACAGCTCTGTATCATAATTTCCACACTCCTCTTTAATCATCTTTCCTTCATTAACTGTTTGATCACCTCTTCTGTAAGACAATCTCTGTGCAGCAGGCCAAAAGTCATCAGCCTGCTGCGCACGTGATTAAGCACCTGAAACCCACCCCACCGCACTCACCAAGGGACACAACCCCCCTTTCTCCAGTGGATGCCACAGTTGGCCCTGGATCAGATCTCCTGCCTATCTCTTTGTGATGAGCCTGCTCTAATCTTCTCACTTCACACACACTTGCAGGATCCAGCTAACAATTTCCCTGCTGCCCTCGACCCTCGGCAGCAAAATGGCAAGAGGGAAAAGAGAGAGGGATCAAACAAAGCCGTTCAGCACAAAGCAACATCAGCTCCTGGCTGCCGACTCTGAACGTGCAAGACAAATTCTTCGCTGTGTTGCAAAGTATGATCCTGGAAAGCTAATGCAGTGGTTAAACACAGTACTGCTTGCAGCCTTGCGAGGAAAGCTCAAGTGCAAATCACGCTCGTGTTGGTTCATCTTGTCGTCTCGTGCTCTTCAGCCCTTCCCTGCATGGCAAGCAAGGACTCGAGCACAGTGATGATCAGTTGGGGGGGGGGGGGAGGTAAATGCCCAGCCCCTCTGCTATACCCCAACAGGGCAGCAAGGACTAAGGACAGACCACAGGCGTGCCAGCCCCGACACTCCCGGGCAGGCAGCTGCCAGGCCCCTCAATGCCACTGCAGTGCTGGACTCTGCCAGTGTTTCAAGAGCAACGCAGTGCTGTCACTGAGGCAGGCAGCTCCCTCTCCCTGGAGTGCAGTCCCCACCCAAGGAGTAAACTGGCAGAGCATGCAGGAGTGCACAGTGCAGGGTAATGGAGGAGCTGCTGGCCCTGGGTGGTTCCCATGGGTTCAGATCAGGCTCTCTTCAGGAGATGCTACAGAAGACAGCTAAAACTGAACATATATTTGTCTCTGTGAAGGCAAGGGCCCCCTAAGTAGATGGCAGTAGGAGAGTGCATTGACTGAGCATCTGAAACCTCCTTTCAGCCAAGCATCAAAAGCCTCATTTTACAAAATTTGAATACACATAGGTATGAGGAGATGCTTAAACTTCTCCTTCCTGCTGCCACTGCTCCTCTCCTTCCCCAGTATGGTCCAGCTGCTGCTCCTCTCCTGATGTGCCACAACCCACAGCAGGGTCACCGTTTGAAAGCAAATGCTGTGCTGAAGAAGGATGGATTCCCAAAATGTGACATAAATAGCTCCTGAGTCACCATTGCCAGCATGATAACCCATGTCCTCAGAGGGATTTAGAAAACTACCTCTTAGAGCAATCCTGTGCTGGAAAATTGGCAGAGGGGAAAACTGCCACATCTGTTCAGGGCACACTTCCTTTCAGCCATATTATGCTGTGACCTTCATCGCCATACCTGTCTGCAGCTCCCTGGCTATCTCAGCACTCAGGTGACAATTTCAGGCCATTCCCCTGCTGGGGAGGTGCAGGGCTGGTAGGATGCCTGCATGTCTGCTCATCCTTTTTAGTAAATTGCCACTTCAGGAGTGCCAGGCTAGGATGAGCTTCCTGGGTCAGGGAGCCCTGGCCTCCGCCAGCACGGTCAGCTGTACCTTATCATCTTTTTCAGAGATGTACTTTATTCCTACTTAAGTCTGGTGCATGTGGCGGGGGTACCCTCCCCCTGCTTTGTACGGCAGACTAGTCAAAGTCTTTCTGCTCTGCTGATTAGAAACTTTTTTTCTAATTCTGAGTCTAGATTTATTCATGGCTGGTTTATATCCTTTCCCTTTCACACCAACACCATCCTTTAGCTTAAATAGCTCTTCTCTCTCCTGGGTGCTTATCTTCCAGTGCGTTCACAGAGAGCAATCATATTCCCTCTCAGCCTTCATTTTGCTGGGCTCAACAAGCCAAACCCCACTAGTTTCTTCTTGTATGATAGCCTCTCCACTGCCCTAAACATCCCAGTAGCACTTCTCAGGACCTGCTCCAGTCTGAATTCCTCCTTTGTGACCAGAATTCATACCCAGCATTTTGGATGAGGATTCCCCAGTGCCTTGTACAGAAACATCCCTATTTCACTCTCTCTCCCATCAATTCTTTTTAATGAAAGCAAAAAGAATTGTGACCAGTGAATATGACTATCAGTGCAGAACTGCTCATGTGCTGTTAAGCATCCTCATCTCTTAGTCCACGTGGAAAATGAAACCCAAGGGAATTCACCAAAAATACACCAGCCTAAAAAGACAGCTAGCTACATGGGTTCTTACTAGCAGACACACTGCTGGTCATGAGTTTTCTTTCTGTGTAAATTACTGTTTAAGAGTATAGGTGCCTGTCTGTAGAGGAAAAACAAAACAAAACAAAACACCAACCAACCAACAAAAAAACCCAAACCAGAAATCAAGCCAAATATTGTAGTTATATTGTTATGCCAGTACTCTCCCAGGGTGGATATAACTATAACAGAATAACTGAACTTATACTGTCATGATTTATTGCTCTTCCCATCTTCTGGGGATCAGTATACTCGCATAAACAACCTCAGGCCTCATCCATTCCAGCAGAAGCACCTTCTTAACAATATCAATAATAAAGTGCTATGAACAAAGTTAACTCTATCCCAGCCTCATCCCAACACAGTTTCAAACTTCAAAATACACAAAAGCCTCAGACGGAGGCCTAACACCATGGTGCCAAGTCTTATATCCCACCAGACTTAAGAAAAACCTTCAGTTTTTTTACAGTGTAGTCAGGAAACCCTCAGACAGCTCTTTGCCCATTTTGAGGCATGGATCTGAAGTCTTCTGTTACAGAGTTCCTGCCAGAGGAAACTTGCTCACCACATGTGTGCAGAGGAGCTGAACTGTTCTCTGACTGATGCAGAAATGCCAAATGCTCTGACAGCTTTCATCAGGGACTTGCACAAAGATCAGTCGAGAAGATGAGACTGCTGAGGAAACAGACCCTGAGCTCCCTCTTTCCCTTTTGGGGACTTGTCAGTTAGCTGGGGACTTGTCATTGTCCCTTTTAGGTCCAGCCAGAAACCTGGCTCTGAACTTGATCCAGTATGATTAGATGATGCTCATCAGCTCTTGATCACATGGCCTGTGTGAAGTGTCCAGCAAGAAGCATATGCTTCACTCCACTGTCTGCAGCTTCCCTTAGTGTCATGGGGCTCCTGCACCATCAAAAGGGGGAACCAGGGAATAGCAGAGATGATGCAGAACGGTGGTGGGGAACACTGCCAGATGATTTGCCTTTTGGTTGAACTGCACGTACACTAAGGACTCTGTTCTTTTGCAGTCACTTAGACACAGGCTGACATTTAAAAAGTACCTGCAGTCACTTAGGAACTGAAGTTCACTGAAAGATGATAGTGATTAATCACTTACGTGAACTGGAGATTGGCTTTTATGCTAAATTTGTAAAAAGACTGGAAACCAAACAGCTCCTGATGAGTCTCGACACCATTAGGACTATTTTCTGCTTGGGGCATACACCAAGAATGAGCACAGAAGCACTAACAGGTCATCCATACAGACTATCTTCCCCTTTATTTTCCTTCATGAACTTCAGTACTGGAAATCACTTATTCAGAATCATAGAATTGTTCTGGTTGGAAGAGACCTTTAAGATCATTGAGCCCAGCCATTAACCCAGTATTACCAGGTCACCACTCAACCACGTCCCTCAGCACCACATCTACACATCTGCTAAATACTTCCAAGAATGATGATTCCACCACTTCCCTGGGCAGCCTGCTTTACAAGCCTTTCAGTGAAGAAATATTTCCTGACAGCCAATCTATACCTCCCATGGCACAACTTGAGTCCATTTCTTCTTGTCCTATCATCTGTTACTTGGGAGAAGAGACTGACCCCCACCTTGCTACAACCTCCTTTCAGGGAGTTAGAAAGAGTGAGAAGGTCTCCCCTCAGCCTCCTTTTCTCCAGGCTAAATAACCCTGGTTGCCTCAGCCACTCCTCATAAAACTTGTTCTCTAGACCCTTCACCAGCTTTGCTGCCATTCTTTGGACACAGCCCAATATCCTTCTTGTAGTGAGGGCCCAAAACTGAACCCAGTACCCAGTACTTCAGGTGCAGCCTCACCCATGCCAAGTACAGGGTGATGATCACTTCCCTAGTCCTGCTGGCCACACTATTTCTGATACAATCCAGGATGCTGGTGGCCTTCTTGGCCACCTGGGCACACTGCTGGCTCATATTCAGCCAGCTGTCAAGCAATACCTCCAGGTCCTTCTCTGCCAGAGAGCTTTCCAGTGACTCATCTCCAAATCTGTAGTGTTACAGGGCATTGTTGTGACCCAAGTGCAGGACCCAGCACTTGGCCTTGTTGAACCTCATGCTATCATCCTTGGCCCATAACATTCAGCCCTAAATTCATGCAGATCAACATAGCCACCCAACTTGGTGTCATTTGCAAATTTGATGAGGGTGCCCTCAATCCCCTCATCCAGATCACTGATAAAGATATTGAAGGATATAAGGACTGAATTCTGAGCCCTGAGGAACACCACTTGTGACCAGCTGCCAACTGACTTAACTGCATTTGCCACCACACTCTGGGTCCAGCCATCCAAACAATTTTTTATCCAGCAAAGCATATCCCTACCCAAGCCATGAGTAACCAGTTTCTCCAGGAGAATGCTTTAGGAAAGGGTGTCAAAAGCTACAGTCCAGGTAAATAAGAACAACAACAGCATTTCCCTCATCCACTAAGCGGGTCACCTTGTCACAGAAGGAGATCAGGTTAGTCAAGCAGGACATGACTTTCATAAACCCATGCTGACTGTTCCTGATCGCCTGGTTGTCCTATATGTGCCTCATGACAGCACTCAAGATGATCTACTCCTGGCACCAAGGTGTGGCTGTCAGACCTGTAGTTCCCTTGATACTCCTTCCAGCCCCTTCTAGATAAGATGTTACATTTGCTAACCTCAAGTCAACTGGGACATCCCTACTTAGCCAGGACTGCTGATAAATGATGGAAAATGGCTCAGTGAGCACTTCTGCCAGGTCCTTCAGTAATCCAATCTGGCCCCATAGACTTGTGTGTGTCTAAGTGGTGTAGTAAATTTTCATCGCTGCCTACCTGAAAAATCAGCAATTGATAATAAACTGAGGGCTGTACCAGGGTAGGAAGTCTTCTCACCACATCCTTAACCTGGGCCCCAGGGAGGCAGCAGACTTCCCTAATGAGTGGGTCTGGTCTGTGTATTGGGCCTTCTGTCACCTATGAAAAGGAGCAGTTTTTTTCTTTTGTAGAAGTAGTTTTGATGTAGGGCATAGGCCAACTTAATTTCAGCAACACTTCTAAACTAGATTAATCACGGTCCTTGTTATTATTGGTAGGTTCCATGTACGGGGACTTGTACCTGTTATGCAAGGGCACCTGGGAAGGTGGGGTTGATGTTGAGGGAACGTGCCTGGAGCTCCATCTGGGAAGCTGCATCAGCCGTGGTGGGTGCAGGCCACAGCTTTCTGCTAGGTGGATACCATCCATCCCTCCCTGCTCAGAGCTGGCAGTGCCCTTCTTGTGCAAACTGCTGCACCCTGCTCTGTTTGCCCGCCTTGGTCACAGCTTCTTTTACAGGCGTGGTCGCCGTTGCCATGTCAACAACCAGGCCTCCTCAGCCTCTCCCACAAGAGCTGCTGGCTCCCCTGGCCTGGAGCTTTCCAGGAATGAAAACTTCAGGAAAACACCTTTATGCTGAGATCTACTGCTCTGCTGTGAGCTGGCCTGGGACTGGAGCAGCTCCCCTCAGTGACTGGACTATTTCTTCTACGTAAACCCCCAGTGCCTTGCCGGTAACATCCATGTGGTCACCACTAGGTAACTACAGAAAAACTACTTCCAAACTTTTCCCTTGGATTTCTTCTAAGACAAGAAGAAAGTGTGTTTCAGAGACATGATCTCTTCCTCTGACAGGAGAGGAGGGTTTGGCTGGCAAGTCCACGTGACTCTGTATCTGGTAATTATCCAGCCGCAGAAGCAATCTGAATGTTCTGTGCTGTCGTGGAGAATGACAGCACCTGGAGCTCCAGCACCCAGATAAAAAGCAGAGAGACACACAGGCAGATGGGGAAAGGCAAAGCGAGATCGATGGGG
>JANIJG010004800.1:0-36469 GCA_024611175.1 Megaceryle torquata | reverse complement strand
GCCTTTTGGGTTTGGTAACTTGGCGGGTGGCCCATGATGTAATTCTTTTTTTTCTGGGAAAAAAGTTAATCATGATTTTTTCCCTTCACCCCCCCCCCCCCCCCCCCCCCCCAGTACAGAGAGCTGGCAGAGCTTTCCAGCTGCATGAAGCTAATGCGGATCAACGACAGTTATTAGAAGCATGTTATAAATTCAATTAGATTGTTACATAGTTAAATGCCCCATGCTAATTAACATTGAATTCGAGTGGAAGCTTTACTGGGGAGAAGACTTTGGTGGTGATGCTCTCAGGTGAAATCCATACAGTATGATACACTTCTGGAGAATATATCCCCTTGGTGCTTTTTGGGTGTTTGTGTCATCAAACTTAATTTGAAATGTTTTGCCTTGAGAGTGGCACAAAAGTAAATGGTAACTTGTGGTGCTCAAACAAAACTTTTTAAGGTTTTCCTTTTTCAAGTGACTGTTCAATTTCTAAATACATTGCTGCTGGCATAACATTTAGAATAATTTGAACGAGCTTGCTTAATATATTATAAAGTATTTGTCACAGAGTTAGAAATGTTTATGGTGTCATAAAAGCTGTAGGAGAAACACATCAAATAAATTGGTCCACTCTAAAGGCTTGCTACAGATTTTAATGTAAGCCTGGAAAGTGTCTGATAGCTTTATAATTTGTCTGCTTTGTAAGCCATGAAATCTGAAGCGAAGGGGTCTGACTTTAATGCTTTTGGGTTTTGTTCCTTTGACAGAAATTCAGAGCTTTCTCCTACCAATAAAAAAAAAGGGTGTGTGTGTGTGAGGAATTGTGGCCATAGATCTGAAAGGAAAGCATAATGAGTAACTTGGGTTATCCTACAGTGCCGTATTTGTAATGCTACCATGAGGAGAACGGTAACAAAACTGGGTTTGATTCAAGTATGATTTCTTGGGAAGCTTTCTTAAATTCTTAGAAAACAAGTCTAACTAAACTGGAAAATGCATCATGCTTAGCAGCTTTTTATATCTTAATGTGTTTTTCCGTGATGGTATAGGAATCTGTTCTGCATCTGAGCAGCAAAATGGAGTGGTCTTTGGTGATAAGTAGAATCCTGTTAGGTGCTGAAGATGAGTTATTACTGATGGTTAATATAACTTTTGTTTAACATGTATACCGATGAAAATGTCAGTGTTTAAAAGAAGTCCTTGAATGACCCACTTTATCAAGTAAAAAAAAAATCTCAAAATCAGAGGCTGCAGGAAGAGACTGGTGGGGTGAGGGCTGTAATGGAGGATGAGCAGCAGTGGTGCGGCTTCTAATGTGATACCAAGTTGTGGGGCGTCAGAAGTAGGAGGACTTTTAGAAGATATTCCATAAAGATTAAGTAATTAGTAATAAAATTCCTTCAGAATGCAACGTGATCCCTGCCTTTGCATGGAAGATCAGGGCAATGCGACTACTACTCCATGGCTGCACTTGATCTCCTCCAGTGTGAGGTTGCAGAAATTGTAAATGACCAATGTCTTCTGAATTTGGCTGTTGCGGAATTGCTTCTCTCTGCCACCTACCTGGCAGAAGAGAAGGAAAGATAACAAGATTGTTGCGATCTGAGGATAGCTCCACGGCAGGATGGTACTTCTTAGCGTGGTTTAATGTCAGTGCATGAGGCTGGTGGGTGAGTCCTGGGCATGTTGTGCGCTCTGTAATATGTGACCAGCTCTTCCATGAGAATAAAATGGTTTATTTCCTTAATGCTCATGTCTTCTTATGCCACTATCCTCACAAATTAGATGTTTACAGAAATAGCATAATGTACCCTGTGACTATAGAAATTCACACCTTTCTGTAAGGAGCTTTACGTTCATGGAGAAAGACTGATAGAAAAGAGAAGAGCAAGATACAGATCTCAAGGCAGCATTTTGGCTGTCTGCAGTCATGCTACTAGTAACCATCTGCCCATAGTCGTGGGGCTGTAGTTTCTGCAGACGCCCTGTCCGCTCCTCCTTTCGTCATGATCATTTCCGCAATGCGGGAGGAAGATGCGGCAGGCACCTACCTCTTTCAAAGCCTGCGTATTTCTTTGATGTGTTTGTTACTCCTCAGGGGTTTTTATTTTCTTCAGGAAGTAGAACAGAGAACATAATTTGTACTCACGAAGGCTAATTATAATTTTTCCTTTACAGATCATTTCTTAGAGAGCTGTATGTTCAGAGAATCGCTGCTCTTTTCTACATTCGCTACTTCAATGTCCAGGCAATGAAAGTCAAAATGTAGATTCTCTTGGCACCTGTTCCTGGTTGTGTTTATTTAATAACACACACTCATGTCACGTCTTTATTAATGTTGTGAGGCACTTCAAAGCCATCTGTAATAAAACTGCGTCAGTGTAAGAGCACCTCAGAAAACAAAACAGTAAAATATTGGCACTTCTTAACAAAACCGTTTACTGATTAAGTACCACAATTTAAATACGTGGAAAAATGAAATCGATTGTGATTACTTCAGTACTTTGAGAGCAGCTGCAGTAACACCCTAGTCTTTGACGTGCCTAAAAATTGATACCAGACTGAGCAATTCAGTTGTGTATTACGAGATAATTCTAAGGCATGGGAATGGGTTAGCTGGATTTGTGTTGACTCGAGATCATAACAAAGGAGAAGGACCCAAGTACTTCTGATGCACAGTCAGATGTTCCCCTGGAATCTGTCCTTTACTTGGAATAATGCTGGTGGATGATGGTGAAACATACCAGTACTCCTTAGAACATCAGCTGCATGTACAGGCAGTTTCAATGCCTAGTCAGTGCCAGACATGATTTTAATGAAAGGAATTCAGAGGCTCCACTGTTGACCTCTGCAGGTTTATCTTAGGGTCAGTATCTTGAGGTGCTACTGTTACTAAGAATTGGAAAATGAAGATAATTTCCAGTAACCTTACAAGCCTCAGCAGAGAAAAAAAATAAATACCAAAGTGAGCTAGTATTATGATCTTCTGGCAACAGCAAAGTGTGTGAAGCAAAGCACACTGAAGTTAGACTTGCTGCATCCTTCGGTGTAATGGACAAACAGGGATCTTCCTTGAAACCAGTGTCTAGCCTGGACTTACAGGTTGTACAAAGCACAGGAAGTTAAATATTAGAGGAATTTGCTGCAGTCCTAATGTAAAGTCTTTTCTTGTTATTGTTGTTGTTTTTTACGTATTTATTTTAAGCAGTCTCTAGCATTCTGTCACTGCCTCTTTCCTGGCTCTTTTCACGTATACATTAACTGTCACCGTCGCACTCCTTACATCACCTGGCCAATCTTCATACTGGGCCTTCGCTTCTGGAAGTTGTGCCCCTTGTGTGAACTTCCCTTTGCTAAACTGTCCCTTCTGGCTTTTATTTGGTTTGAATTGTTTGCTCATGTTTCCCAGCTTTTTTTGCTTGCCTCTGTCTGCATCAGTTGCTCACCCTGTTTGAAATGGCTGAAAGCTTTGATTTATTAATACAACACTGCACCTTCAAAAGTCACGTAAGTCTGTAAATATTTGGACAGTTTGTAATAAAATGTATTATATAATTCATACTGTCGTGGTTGAAAATATGCCAGTTTCCAGATGTCTTGGACTTGGTTTTGGTATCCCCTAAGGAGGGAGTGGCAAAACATCTCTGCATCTGTGAAACAAAAGGTTTTGTGGTAGGACATAGAAGACCTTTTGTACTTCATGTGCACCACTCATATTGGTGTACCCGCATCTCTGTGGGGGCCTCCATTCAAAATCAGTAGCTCCATAGAATCACCTGTGTGCTTGATACTCCTGGAAAATGTTGTCTTGAACTCTATTTATGTAGATTACTTTTTTCCTTGGATTAGTAATATTTTCAAAAAATTCCGTATTTGTCAGTTGTTTAGAAAATAAAGCATAACAGAAAGGACACAAAATTAAATGCCTTTGACAGTGTTTGGTGTCAGAGACTTTTTCCTCTGTTGGTTCTCTGACCTTTCAGATGGTCTGTGGTGTGAGCAGATCTGAACGTGGAACCTACTGGATGCAGTTCACTGTGTCATTCGGTTGTGCAATGAAATGAGGGAAAAATGGACAGAGTTCTTACATGGATAACTGTTTCATGTCTGTACATGTGTTGAATAAGCTTGGAAACTGCACCAAGAGCTGAAGGTTACCCTTTCTTCTCATAATTTTGATTATAGTGATTGCGTGGAAACAGATCCTGGTCAAAAGTGGAGGACGCTGGTTGATTATAAAGCTAGTTACTAAGGCATCTGGCTGCCTGCGTATGAGGGCCTATACTAAATAAATAATCCATTTTTGTGAAATGTGTACATAGGACCTCCTTGTAAAGAGAAGGCAGTACAGGAACTGCTGACATTTCTCACTGAGGTTGAATACTGTTGTGTTTGAAGGAACTGAGTTTGCTGCCATCATCTGGAAGTGGAAATATATCTTATTCCTGGAAATCTAATATTTTTTTTTTCTCCATGTTGTTACTCGTTTTTTTTGTTGTTGTTTGTGTTGTTGCTCAGATATAGCAGGAGAAGTGCCTGTATTCAGCTTCCAATTACGGAAGTTAATTCAGTTATTTGTTTTTCAGTAATGTGATTGCCATTAGTGCCTAGTTCACTAATTGCCTGCTGTACTCTGTCAGTTTACTATGAAAGTAGCATTTTGAGCATCCCGAAATCTAATAAAGAAATAATGGCAGCAGTCTGAACAGATGATGTGTAGTAGTTATGAAATTTATTTATTTATTTTTATGGGTTAAGCTTCAGACTAGTGGACAGTCAGTTATCTCACAAGCAGCACTGAATTGAAGAAATCTCTTACCAGTTAAAGACAAAATTCTGTGTTGTGTGGAGTCATTACATGCTTTGGAGCAATGTCATACTAACAAGGTGTTTATTCCACAAATAATGGTGCCAATACTCTCCTCAATATATTTCTGAGGAAAATGAAGTTGGGATATTTTCCAAATGACAGTATTACCAGGCTGCTGCTAAAACTGCCTGATGCACTGGATAGGAGAACTAGATTGTGTTGGAAGACAGGCAGGCACAGTGCTTGTTTTCAGCTTTCTGCAAAATTCACACCTTGGAACAGGTGAACTCCTGTTCTGTGGTAAGGGAAGCTGCTGTAAAATTAATGTTCCTTTGTGTCCTTTAGCCCACCAATAATGGTAGCTTCAAAATGCTGTCTTCACAGTCCCCACTCTTCTGCTCCCTAATATCATCTCAATGAGAAGAAACTTTATTGTTGAAAATGAATTTTGTTGCTGGCGTTCCAGTAACGACAACAGGTGGGAAAAACCAAACAACCAAAAAAACCACCAAGCTTAAGATAAGGAGAATGACATGGCTCAGTAGGAGACCTTCCTCCACTGATGCTGAGCTGTAAAGTGTGTGGATGGGGGAAAACGTCTGGAGATGGTCATGGGGCAATGGTGACCTGCTCCTCTCTGTCCTGCACAGGCTGTAAGTGATGGGTAGCATAGTCATAAAATGCCTGCTTGCTTCAGGAAACGAGACCCTTTTACAAATTGGTTGCTAAGAAAGAGGATGTGTTCATAGAGTTACTAGTTGAAAAATAGGGCTGCTGCTTTTTGAAGTATTTTGTGGTGCAGTCAGTGAAGTACTATGACAGTTGGGTGTTTTATTTTTTTCAGGAAGGCGACAGATTTTCAGTACTTTCAAATGCTTGCCTAAAGTTATTTGGATAATTTTTGGGTTATTCTTTTCCATTCAAGGCTTTCACAAATATTTATCTCTTCAGAGTGGGCCTTTCTGACAGTGGGAATAGCTACAAATTCAAATACTACATGTAGTATCATTTGATAAGTTGTATGCCCTACCAATACCCTCAGCAAAAAGCATCTTTCAAAAAAAAAAAAAACAAAACACAGATGAATGGGTGTGTTGTGAGCAAGAAGCATTTTTAAGAGGGGAATGGCCTGCCAAGAGACAGTAACTTAGAGGAAGATACTAGAGCAATGGAAATATCTTAAACAATGATTCATTTGGGGAGTGAGTAGAAGAAGAAAACAAAAGGAATTGTCTGTTTGTGGGTTGTGGGTTTTTTTTTTTCTGTTTTGTGGGGGGTTTTTTTGTTTGTTTGTTTGTTTGTTTGTTTTAAAAAAGGTGGGCAATTTGGGCATCATTTGCACTTTCTATTGAAATGTAAGCTGTCCAGCCACTAACTGCAGTGATCCGATGTATGTCCCTGCAACATGTTGTACTACTTGGTGGACAGTGCAGATAAAACCTAGGGGATAAATGAATATTCCCAGCAAAGCTTTGTGAAGTGCTGGGGGTGAATCCTAACTGGGTTAATGACAGTAGGTGTGAGGTGAAATGGAGCTGATTGGCCTCACTGGTGGCTTTGTTCAGTTTGCAGTGATATTCTTCCTGTGTACCTGAAATACAGAAAGAGGTTTGGAGAGGTGTGGGTGCTGCTGATCAGGCCAGTGGTGGAAATAGTCTGCTTTCAATATTGCGTTTGTTGTAAATAACTAAAATGCTGTTGCTTTCGTATTTAGCTGCTGATTCAACTGCCTATTTTTCCTCTGTTGCATGCTGCTTATTTCTCGGTTCATTTCTCTTAGGAAATAAATCCGAGCCATTATTCTAAATTACTTCTAAGCACTATTTCAGTCTCATTAGATTTATAACAGAATTCTGTGCAGACAGAATTTTGCATAAATGAAAGCATTTCCCTTGCTCTTTCCCTTTCCTACCTACTATATTAGAATCATAGAATGGTTTGGGTTTGAGGGGACCTTTCAAGGTCTCTAGTCCAAGTCCCCTGTAGTGAGCAGGGACATCTGCAACTAGAGCAGGTTGCTCTCTTGTAGTAGTAGTTCCTAAAAGTTTCATCGAGAGGCTACAGTTGATTATAGTGTGCTTCAGGAGGTTGTACAAAGGAGGCATGGAAGATTTATCCTGATGACTATTACCGCTGTTAAAAATGCTTCTGAGTTGATTGCATGCCCTGTATCTTCATCTATAGACAAAAAATATTTTCAGATATTTTTACAGTTCCATTAGTGGCTCCTTCTCTTACACAGACGTTCACTACCTGCTACAAAAGGGTCTAGGTTTAAAGCAGGCACTGCAGAATGGAAGATGCTGTCTAATGATGGCCATGAACCTGAGGAAGGAGGCGCTGGTTACCCTCTTAGCTCTTGTGTTCACCAGCTTCATTACTCATTTGACCTCTGCATTCCTCCGTGTCCTCATCTGGAAGGAAGTATTGTTACACTTGCATTCCCCAAATGTGCGCTTTCTCCTTAATTAGGAATTGTGGCATTTTAGAATAAAGAGATACTGTAGGAGGCTACACATCTTACAATAAAGAGGCCCTCTAGGAGCACATTGCCTCTGTTGTGCTGATATTGGTAGATACAATCAAGTCATGGTCCCTTCACAAGTTAGTTCAGTCACACATTATTTGTGTGTAGTTCTTCAAGCTGCAGAAAATAAGATGACACTTTCCTCTTGCTGC
Source organism: Megaceryle torquata (assembly GCA_024611175.1). Taxonomy (NCBI): domain Eukaryota; kingdom Metazoa; phylum Chordata; class Aves; order Coraciiformes; family Cerylidae; genus Megaceryle; species Megaceryle torquata. The sequence continues at coordinate 28,995 of JANIJG010004800.1, read as the reverse complement.
TGTTACTTTCTACTGTCAGTGTTGGGTATTAACTGCCTTTATGTCATAATTTGTCTGGAAAATAATGATGTGATAACACGTCTGTGGTAGTTTTAGCAGCTTTCAGCTAGTTTATTTTATATTCTAAGTCTAAAAATACGTGTTTATGTACAGGACGTATTAAGGGTTAACCTTTACCAAGATACTTTATCAAGCAATGGTGTTGGGTTTTTTTTTTAGACACTGTAGAATCACAGAATGGTTTGGGTTGGAAGGGACCTTAAAGATCGTCTAGTCCAACCCCTTGCCATGGGCAGGGACACCTCTCACTGGACCAGGTTGCTTAAAGCCCCACCCAACCTGGCCTGATGGTATGTACAAGTAAAAAAAAATGCATCCATGAATACCAGGTTTAAGTGTTGTACACAGCTTTCACTTAAGTAGGTAGATTTTTATTTTTCAGGTCAAGGTTTAATAGACAAAATACTTTGAGGTGGAAGCTTTTGAAAAATTTACAAAGTGGACATGACCTGTTTTGTTAATAGGGATGTGAATTCCTCTCTTGTGCCTTTGTCTTTACTTTGTGTAGAGTGTTTATAATAGGTCACCCCCTTTATAAACAATAATTATTTATAATTTCCTGTGCTAAGTTCCACTATGTTTCAAAAATACTGGTTTTCCTGGTACAGCTGTGATTAAAAACTAATTAAACTGAATCCATTACTTATGTGGATTATTGTTAGAATGTAAATATTTTTCTTAACAGCTTTTTAAATGTATAGTGAAAATACAGGATATAGTAATGATTGCATAGGCATATGTAAGAATTTAATCACGTTTTATATTTCTTTTCGGACTTTGTTACATCTTGAGACTATTATTTTGCATTAGAATCTCACTTGACAGGGTTTTTCTGGAGGCTGGCAATGACTTAAAACCAGACATTGTCTGGGTTGCTGTGCTCTGCATGTGTGAGAGATCCTGGCTTTTACCTTCAGATCTTCCAGTAGCTTCCATGGCATCACAGTTTCCCTCCTAAGATGTGGCCTGGACGTCACTGGAGTTTGCGTACCGAGATAACCAGTTTTCTATGTCACTGACTTGTACCTATACATGCTGCTTAAATCAGTGTCTTTTGGGTAAAAGTATAATTTCACTTGCTTCTTATTAAAGCATTTAGTAGTTGTCACATAACTGCTCCATGCCATTAATATTGGGCTTTTTGACAGTCTTTCTCAGTCCTCCTGTAGATCACTTTGAGTAGTTTTGATGGCCGTGGAGCAGGTCCCCTCCTTTCTCACAGAGTTTGTGTCTCCTGTTTCCTCTGACCCAGGGACATATCAGCTGTGGATGAGTGGCTGGGACAAGGGTGTTAATTGCTTTTCCAGTTTTGTTCTCAGCATAAAAGATTTTAATTTAAAACAGGAGCTATCTTTCCTCTTTTCCAGCTGCCCTGGAGCATTGTGCCTCTCCTGGTCTCCAAGTTTTCACTTACTACTGGAAATTTTACAGTTTTCTGCTTGCTGAAGCTAGCTCCAGCCAGTCTTTCTTATCTTGTTTTTAGTAACACCCTGTTGTTTCTCTGCCCTTGAGCTCCTTTGAATTTTTTTTATATTTCTGATATCATGAGATTAGGTGTTTCCCACACCTCTGTGAACCAGGGGACACCTCTATTGCCTGTTCTGTCTTCCCTGTCCTTGCAAGAGAACTTCCCTGTTATAGAGAGTTCTTTGTTCACTTCTTTACTAGTTTCTTATGCTGTCAAAAAAGTGTAATGAATTTTAAATTCTGAAAAAAACCCAAAACTCAGATGGGTAGCAGCATAAAGTCCAAATACAGATTTGGTAATAAAATAAGCCCATGGCAGCAGTATAAACATGAATATATTTAGCATTAATTTGCTCTTTGAAAGGTAACGTTGCCTGCTAACACCTTTTATATCAGCCAGTAGAGCTGAAAGACAATTTGTTTCCTACTACGGTGAAGAACAGGTTGAGTTACAGACTGTTGTGTTGTTTTTCTGATTGTCTGATGAGAAGGTATATCCATTGTCTGAGTTACTACAAGTACATTTGCATTCAGTAAATTTATAGAGTGTAGTAGAAGCATAAATTGTCTTCCTTTTGTGTCACCTTTTTGACTGCATGTGTGTTTCTTTAGGACTTAATGCTGCAGAACTCTTAGGTGTGATCTGCTAAATCAATATTTTATTGTTAAATGACATGTGTATCTGTAGCTACAGGATGACATCACCCATTTAGGATGATATACTGCTGCCATTAGCTGCCATAGAACCATGTGAAGATAGATTCGAATGCAGTGGTTGTTCAGTGACTTGTTCTGCTTTGTTTTGTGCCCAGATTTCTTGTGTATATATACACATGTATCAATATACAATGCTCTACTATTATATACAAATATATATACAAAACTCTACTACTTTTTTGCATTCACTGTAGTAATGAGCTGCAAAATAGAGTGAACATGAAATTATGTAAATGATTATATTAAATTTAACCAGGTAAACTAATGGCACTTCTGGTTCATAAAAATCACGTGCACATACCAGTTATATACGTGTTAAGATGGTGTTTGCCAAAAAATCAGTACTGGAGTATAATTTAAAAAAGAAGGACCTTAGTCAGGTTCTTTCATTTATTTATTTTCTGAAGTCAAAGGTTCTGAAGTATCACGTAAGTACTTGGTGCTTTCAGCAAACTGGACAGTAAGAAGCATCCACAGACAGGTGTTTCAGAGGGAGAAGGAGCTCTGTAAGTTTTATGGTACATTGTTGAGATCAGAATTCCCCAAGAGACAATCCCTAGACAAAAAGCAAATTGACTCCCTTCTGTTACTATAGAATCTTCTGCAGGACCAAGAAAAGAAAAATGTGGTAGTTATAAGCCTTTTTTTATTATCCCCAGTTCACATCTGGAACCAATAATCTATAATATAGGAGCAAACCCAGAAACAATGAAAGAAAGCTCCAACCTGAGATACTCTCCTGGGAGGTAATTTTGAGTTTGGAACATAGTCAGAGAAGTGCTTGGCAGAGGAACTAAAGACCATTGAAAGAAGTTTTATGTTGTGTCTCTTGAAACAGAAATAAATTTAATGTACTTTTAATTATCCCTTCAAACCTCAGGCTCTGAATTACTATGTAATTATTTTCTTTTTTTTCTCCCCCCACACCATCTGAATTGCCAGAGATTCCAACTAGGTATATGAAATTTCTTCTTCTACAGTACTAGTTCACATACTTGAATTGATGTAAATATTTAACGTATTAAGCCAGCAAGCCTTTTTCCATAAGAGATGTAAGAAGTGGATGTAAAAGGAAATTATGCAGGCATTTGTACTGTCAGAGAAGTTGAAAAACAAAATTGTTTAAATGTTTTGTTGTATTTTGGTTAGTTTTGTAAGGTCACTCATGAAAACCATTTAACGTTTGAAAATGAGAAGAGCTTTGATTTCAGTAGCAGGAAGCAGAATATTTTCAGTCTAGAAGAAGGAAAACTGATCTCGAGGCCCCTAATAGGGTGTGTAAAACATGGGTGGAATTACAACCAGCATCCACACCGGGCTGTGGTGTGGGAGGATTGGAGCAGTAGCTTTGCCAAGCACAGCTTCAGTTGAAATACTGCTTATTCTGCCTGTAGCAAGCAGTCGGCGCAGTCATATCTCAATTGTTATGAGATGTTAAATGTTTGTATATTGAGAAAATTACTTTCCCTGAAATAGAAGCAGGTTTCTCCTGCTGCAACCCCCAGAAAGTGGCTATCTGGAAGTTGAACCCTTGAGAGATCTTTCTTTCAGTGCAGAGGACAATAGTGAGGTATCTGATAATGAAGGGAAAGAATACCCTCCAAATATTCTTCTTCTAGCAGTGTGTGCACATCAGGCCACCTTATAGTGTGCTTGCACAGCCAAGTGTTTTGTCCTTCGCCAGGGAGTAACCTATTAGTTGTTGTTCATGGTTTTCATGTTTTTCACGTTTCGTGATTTTTCATGTTTCGTGTTCATGGTTTCAACATGCAGTGTTGTTCATTAGTTGTTCATGGTGGTACTCACCAAAATGGGGGCAGCCATCTCTCTCAATTATCCCTGCTCTGTCTGTGACTTCATGCTTCAGACGTTTTTGTAGTGTGAAGCCCTTTGAGGAGGAGAAGAGCCTTATAGGTTGTTTTAAGAGACTGATTCTGGCCTCCCTAATTGAATATCCATTAAAAGTTCTATTTTGCAGTTGTGCCTGGAGTTGACAGCCAAGATCAAAGGCTTACTAAATGCTTCCCTTTTTAGTTCTACACTGTGAAACAGGAGTCCTTTACGTGAAACAGGCATAGGTGGGAGACAAGGTGGAGAAACAGAGATCCACACTCATGCAGCCAAACAGAGCACAGGAGGCAGATGCATTTGTAACATCAGGTTGTTTTTTTTCCTGAAGGTAAGTTACATTCTTCCCAACAGTGAGTGAGGAAGTGTTTCCCAATTAACATATCTTCAAATTGATACCTTTATTATGCTACTGATGAACCTAAACTTAGTTAGTTTATTTGTGGAAAGTTACAGGAGTAAGAATACCTTTGGAACTCTTGGTTTACTTTGTGTTTGTTTTTTTTAATGCTACCCTGTATTCTTGTCAATAATCACAATTATGTATATCATAAGATTGCAAGAGTATTTTTAAGTGGCCATGTAAATTGCAAACTAACGTGTCTCATTTACACATGTGCAGTGTAATGAAATGTCACAGCATCGCAGACTGGTAGGACTTGGAAGGGACCTCTGATGATCAACCCCTCATCCAACACCCTCAGCAGGTCACACAGAGCAGGGTGCCCAGGATCGCATCCAGGCAGGTTTGGAATCTCTCCAGAGGAGGAGACTCCACAACCTCTCCAGACAGCTTGTTAGAGGATTCCCTTACTCTCAAAGTTGTCAGATACTTGATTTCTTGGACTAAGTATTAAAATGACTATATGCCAGAATCTTCAGAAGAAGAATGTTATGAGAGATGCAAAATTTCAGGGTAGAGGACAAGAATGGGGCCAATCTTGATAAGTATGAAAACTTCTTATGGTGTCACTCTAGCCTCATCAGCTTCAAGCAGCGTAGATCAGAATGACATGGTAGACCGAATATTTGCCAAGTGTTGGGCTCTTCTTTACTGTTGGTTTTAAAACCATCATTGATTTCTTCTGCCATGGTTAGTGATTTTATAAAATGGGTGACAAGCTACTTAAAGTGAAAGACGTTTGATTCTGTAAATGTTTGCATGCAGGCAGGCAAATATATTTGGGACATGTTGGTTTTCTGAAAGTCTTAAGTTGTATTGGTCTAATCAAGTATGTGTAAGAGGTGGTATTGGTTTGGGTAGACTAGTATGGCTAGAAGAGGTTTCATTCAGTTGGTGCTCCGAGTCCTGTCTCGTTTCATTCCCAGTTGCCAAACAACTGGTATGGATGCTGGAGACTGGTCAGTTTGTGTCAGGACTTCTCTGTCAGTACCTTGGTATTTTGCTTTCATGAGGTCTAAATGTTTCCCAAAACAAAGGTTTCCAATAAATGAGAAAGACCCTTTGTTGAACCTGACAGTTGAAATTTGGGCAGTCCTGTCAGATAATATTTTTTAGAAGACCGTTCATCTTTCAAATTCTAACTTCTGGTTGTATAACATAAAAAACCGCAGCAGTAGGCATGAAGTACCATGCCAGCAATTACATTTGGCAGCCTTTGCACCTGTCTTTGGCCACAGTGATATACAAATGTAAAGAACCTCAGAATTTTTATTCTCAGATCTCCAGGCTAAAACTTGTCTGGGTTTATGCTGGTAATGATGTGGGTAAGGATTGGGAAAAGTCATATGAGGAAACAAAAATGGAAGAGCAATAAACTCCCTCTCTATTCCTTGCCATTCAGAGACATATCTGAAAGAAAATTAAATCTTTCTTAGCCTTTTGTGGCTTAGAAATTTGAAGTTCCAGAATGCAATGATGTGTTTTCTCCTACAGAAATATGCAAATACAAGGAAGGACTCTTCCAGTGGCTAGAATTTTCCATTCTTCAATAATTATGAGTGTAAACGAGTGGGAAACTCAGGGTCAGGGTGGGGAACTGCAAAACTTGGATATAAACTCTTTGTGCAAGAGATGGTGGGGTTTGTTGGAGGGTTTACTGGGGCATTTTGGTTGGGGTTTTTTGAGAATATTTCTAACTTTGGACAATAGTGATTACTATTCAGAACTGTTGTCTTCATACTTAGAAGGTTGGTCAGGTCCCATTGATGTAACCATTGTGCAGTCTCACAGATTTTGTCTATACTGACAAGATGAAAAGGGAATGGGAAAGTAATAAAACATGCAAAACTAAATAAACAACATAGAGCAGCAGATGTTATGAGAGTTACAGTATCATGTCTTTTCATATGGGTCTATGAAGATGCGTTAGGCTGTAGACCTTGAATATGTCTCCTGGGAATAGAGAAACAGGGGACATCACTTCCCTTCAGATTGAATTTGTCCATCTTCAGAACTGATGTTTGGTATTGTATTATTATAGACCAAAGAATTTCTCTTCCACTAGAGGGGATTTTACTATGACCTCTTAATGGAAAATGTGAGGTCTTGAAGTCGACTGATAGAGATTTTTCTTAAGGGGCTGCATGGTAACTGGGAACATGATAAAGGGGATCTCACTGTGGTGGTGTAATGCCCATGGCACTTGCCGTAGTAAAGTAATATATACAAGGGACAGTGGATTTGCTTGCATGGGTGTTTTAAAAGCATAGTAGTGTAAGTACTGGTTTTTGTAAGACCTGGCCCTCTCTTAAATACCAAATTCAGCACAGACTTAAATAATTAGAACACATAGTAATTATAATACTCCTCTTTCTTTTTCATCCTGTATTTCCTTGTATCTTTTTCTTGCTCTTCCTCCCTCATTTTTTAAAAGAACAAGGAGATTAACTACCAAAGCTCCATTAGTACTACTACATAGCAGTTGAGAATGGGATTGTCAGGGTGTCTGCTTATGGTTCCCACAACAATCATAACTTGGCTAAATTGCACATATGTATTAAGGCATAAACCAGATTATAGCGGTAAGGAATATTCCTTCTAACACGTTATGCATGTTGTGGGAGCCATTGCTTTGAAAATCTTGATTTCTTTGTTTTTAAAATATCTTCTGAATCTAACATTAATTTGTTTTCCTTTTTTCATGTAATTATTTTCTTTTTTTCCTTTGTCCACTGATGATCAAAATCAGGTCACAATGCCATCATGGTATCCCTGTGAACTCTGCATAGCAACCAGTCTTCCTTTAATGATTTTTCCAATGAAAACTGATAAAAGAAGAATTAAATAACAGCATGCAGTGAAATGAAAAGTGTAAAACAGTGAGCTCCTGTTAAGGCCACATTACATATCAATAAGTTCCAAATGATCTCTGATAAATGTTTTGAGAAAAACAGATGGAAATATAACTTCCTTGACTTACAGATATGTGGAAAAGGATACTTAAATTAAATTTCTGTTCTGCTGACTGGTAAGTGTTGTACCATTTTGCAGTCCAGTCAGCCTTTGGCTTTTGTACTGCTGTAAAATTAACACTAGCTGTGCCAAGACTACACTGTGTAGATGTCAGAGGGTACCTAAAACCTGGTACTGGGCAGACGTAAATTTGCAGTGATTGCTGAAGCTGCTACAGCAGCACAGCAAAGCCTCACTCTGTTTGCTAGTCCAGTGGTGGGACTTCTGGGCTGTCATAATCTCCTTTTAGCTTGCTTCCAGTCTCATCCTTCCTTTATCCTGTTTGTTTTGGTTCTGACACTTGAACGATTAAGTAGTCAGCCAAACAAAGGCTTCCATATGTAACTCAGAGGGCCAGGAAGATTGACCTGAAACTGGTCATGCAAGGGTCTGCTTACTTCTCCTTTGAATAAAATAACTCAATTTTCAACGTCAGTTTTACTGTCATGCTTCAGGCATTCTACTACCATCATCCTCTTCTTACGAGTCCTGTTGAAATCAAGAGGGATTTGTATGGAGCAGCAGGATAGTTTGTAATCCACAGCAGGATATTGCATTTATAGTGGTTTTATTTAATTTGCTGTAATTTGAGTTGAAGTGCACAAATCCTGTTAAGTTGCTTTTTATTATGGTAGGAAGCTGGAATTTTCACAAGTGTCTGATATTTTGGTGTCCAGCTTGAAGGTTAATGAATGTTTGTGTGTTTATTGTCCTATGTTTTCATAGGATCGTGGGATAGTTTGGGTTAGAAGGGACCTTTTGGGGTCATCTAGTCCAGACCTTCTGCAGGGAGCTGGAACATCTGCACCTAGAGCAGGTTGCTCAGATCCCTGTCCAACCTGACTTGGAATGGTTCCATGGATGGGGCTTCTTCCACCTCTCTGGGTAACCTGGACCAGGGTCTCACCACCCTTGGTGTAGAAACTGTCTTCAGAATGTCAGGAGGGAGGTGCTAACTTGTATGTTTGTTTCCCATGAGCTGGTTAACTCAGCATCTCTCTTCAGGAGAACTAAGATTCAGAAGATAAGTAGAAAGAAAGAAATATTACTGTTCTTTGGGGTTTTATCTCTTTAGTTGTTCTCTGGTGCAAAAAGCATCCCTTAGATGTAGGACTTAGTGAGATCGTAGGCCTGAGGTGGGTTCAGATCTCCATGCATGCAGGAATTTCTGAGGGTCAGGGCTTTTCTGGCACAGTTTTCCACTTGAAACAAAACCTTGCTTTGCTTGTGGTGTTTAGTTAAGCCTTTCATATATTGAACTGCACAGTGCAGTTCAGTGAGTTGCTGGTGGGCCTGTTCTTGGTCCTTCCTAAATTATGGATATTTCCTAAAGGTAAGTTTCTTAAATATTTAGAGGACAACCTGTGCTATGTCCACAAGTGTTCTGTTTCATGGCAGCTATGGACCTACTTAGAAATAAATTACATCACTGAATTTACTTCTAGATTTTTTTTTTTTGATTTTTTTTTTTGAGGTATGCAGCAGTTTTCTCTTTTTGGGGTTTTTTTTTTTTTTTCTGTTTAGGGGAAGAAAATGAAACTTGTCAAGTTATTCTGTGTATATTGTACATGTATATAAAAAACAGTGCTCATCTGTAGAAGCTGTGAAAAATCCCCTGTTCAAAGTAGAACCCTAGGCAATTGCAAAGGAAAAAAAAAAAAAAAAAAGCCCCAAACCCAAACTTTAGCCTAGTTAATTGTGTTCAGAAAAAAGAAACCAAACTGATGTTCTGCAAGTCTGAATTTTAAGGAGAACATGGAGATGGAGATCCAACTATATTAATTGAAATATTTTGGTAAATAAGTGAACTCTGTAAGGCAGATGAAGCTAATTTCAAAAATATTTTGTTATAAAATTGTATTTTCAAGTCCTCCCATAAGTTTGTTTTAAGATATTACCATAACTTTTATACTGTTAGGTGACTACTCAATCACAAAGAGTAATTTCTTATAGTAAGATAAGCTTTGGTATTTTCAACTGGGATTTTTGCTTTTCCATAATGGGGCAAAAGATTTCACTCAATCATACAGATTTGTTTGAAAGTTTTGATTAGTGAAAATCAAGTGATTCTCCAGCACTTACTAGTGTGCGATGATTTCCACTTGCTTCTACTAAAATTGGAGTATCAGTAGGCTTGCTTATAGTCATCACCTATATATGACAAGTCCCTGGGTGTTTTAACTATGTATTGAAATAAAGCATATTTAGGAAGCATTTTGTGGGCCGTTTTGGGCTTTTTTTTTTTCTTTTCTTTTTTTTTGTGCATGTGTGTTTTACTTTTAATTAAACCAAAATTCGTATTTTTTAATTATTATGATTTTGAGACACTGTATCACTTACAATACCATTTGTGGAATGATAGTTCCTTTCCTCTGTTCCTCTGGATGAAACTGCGATTCTCTCTCCTCTCTTCAAATGGCACAGTAGTATCAGGTCTTTAATCAATACTCGATCCAAAGGGTGGTTTTTTGCTATAGAGTGTGTTACAAATGACACAGAACATACAGTAAGCTAATTTTGCTTTTTCGATTGCCTTTTGCAGAAAGTTCTCAGGCAGATAAATTTTTAATGTCAGAAGACAAGACAAGGACATAAATTCTTGCCGTAGCATGTTGACACATTAGAATAAAACAAGGTCTGTTTTTATTAGGAAGGGTGATTTGCAAGAAGGGTCCCAGTTCCTCAGAACTGGACTTCCAGTGACAGGAGTGGTTCTTGACTTGCCCTTTCTTGTAGTTGTGTCATGTTTCATCAGCATTAGAAAATCTTGAAGGTATCAGAATAAATCCTGAGGCTCAACAAGCAGAGCATTACATATTAAGAAGTATTGACCAAACAGACTTTGGGTTTTACACAAAATGATGGGTTTGATTCTCAGAAGGTCAGTCTAAATTCAAAATATGATTAAATTGCTGAAAAATATTACATTCACAGGTTGATTGATTTATTTATTTCAAATTATTAGAGGGAAACAAAAAAGGCCTTCAGTTATGTGATTGAATACCACTAAAATAGTCATAACCAGCCTAGATAAGATTTTAGTTAAAGAATTTAAGACAACTGAAGTTCCAAAGTGCTTGTGAAATTCTGACATCTTAGAGATACTGTCTTGAATTTTCTGAAAGCCTCTTGTTTTTCCAAGGACTGTTGAATGAAGGTCCTATTTAACAGTCTTTTTTTAAGGTCCAGGCTGGGACCCAAGCCTGGAAATACATTTTTACTTTAAAGAATCTGTAATATAGAGCTGCCTCTGATAAAGATCAATTAGTTGGTTAAGTCCCACCACCTTGATTTTTCTTCTTCAAATTTCATAAAATATATTCTTCTCTGCCATTTCAGTGTAATGCTTTATAATCATATTTTTGTTTACTCTCTGACACTGAGCACAGCAATGAAAAAATGTGATGATGTGGCCATTCTGCAATGGAAATCAAATATATTACAGGCTATGGAACTTCAGTCCCCTACTTCTCTCCTGTAATTTAAATCTCAATATTTTTAGATCATTGATGTAGTTAGTGGTTTCTAGTGCCAAGTAAGACAGATTGTTTCGCAGCAGGTAAACACAATTTTGGATATTATAGGAGTTTTCTTAAAATCATATTTGAACTTGTGGAGACTTCAATCTGTATAACAAGATTTAAAGTACTCAAAAAAAAAAAAACCAACAAACCACCAACCCCTCACTGTTTTTCTGATTGGTTTTTGAATGTCATTTTTGATTAAATATATATATTTTTTCTCTAGTTTAAATTTAATAGGACGTATTCCTTGGAGACATTGGCCTGAATATTTGATTTCTGCTCTGTATTCATTGCTCTTTTTTTATTAGTTTGTGTGTCATGAAGCTTTCTGGTTCAGAGTATGGGGAGTGGCCAATTTTTAACACAGCTGCTTAGCTCCCTCTCATACATACGCCATAATTTCTTCACTGAGAAACACAGACACCACAACACTTTTTTTTCCTTTCCTTTTGTTGATGGTATCACCCAGAGGCTGGAATTACCCACTGGAAAAGGCAAACATAATGCAGAAACCACAGGGGTTCTGGCAAGTACTTTCAGAAGCCAGAGCTGCAAGCGGTTCTGCCAGCCTGGGTTTCTGCCTTTTCTCCCTTGACTGGGGTCACTGGTTTAAAGAGGATTTCTTCTTCTCACTGGCCATGAGGGTGACAGCATAAAATACCTGATGGGTATTTTATAGTTGGTTTTATTCATTTATTTAGGTTGTTTCTTCAGGAATTGTGTATTGTACCAATGCTGCTAATGAGGAAATGGGATGTATGTCAGTCCATATCTGAAGATGAGTTTTAACACTAAAAAAAGATGTCATCATCTTCTTTTTAACATCAAAAAAGATGAGTTTTAGCATTTTTTGAGATGGCCAGGGAATTGCAAAAGATAAATACATTGATTTGTTTGTTATTTCTACCATTGAGCGTAAGTTGAGGGTATTTACCACTTAGTTCTTGGAGCATTGTGCAGAAATATGTAATGGTTTCAGTGGTTTTTATGATACACATTAATCATTAATTTCTATTTTATATTTGGAGTTGGAATTTTTCTGCATTTTCTTTTGCAGCCATGGAAATAGTGTGGAAAACAATCTGTAGTGTACTTATAGCTTCTTTTTTAGAATTACTTGCTTCTATTCATTTTTTAAATATTTAGGTATTATTTCTTATTATTTAATTATTTATTTTTTATTTATTACTTAACTGCATTGCTTGAGACCAGCCCAAATGGCATTCATGTAGTGATATAAGACAAATACACATATATTAAAATGTATACATATATTAATTAAACACACAAAATGTACTTTTAAATATCAATATTTATATTTTTTAGTATGAGTTTATTATTTCTGTAGAGTATTAGGACAGTGAGGTAAAATCTCTGCCTTAAGTTTCAGTTGTTTGGTTTTTTTTTTAGAAGGGCTTTCAACAATAAGAAAACAGGGGGATGTAGATCTCACCAGAAAAATTAGTCATGCTTAGGAGATTCCAAGTGAAATCCAGAAGGGTTGATTTCATTGAAATTTGCCAAAATTGGATTAAAATTTGCCAGATTTGATTGAAAATTGCCCAAATCTTGCCCATATCTCTTGCAAGATTTGAGACAGAGTAGGGGTGTCTAGTAAAATAAGCTTACTTAGTGAGATTTTTTTTTGTCTATATAAACTGTTCTCACTGCACACTGATCTCTTGAGTCTACTGATATCCAAAGGTAGCCATCAGCTAAACATTTGTATTCCATTATATTTTCTGATAAACACAATTAAGAAGAAATTTTAGGTGTGTTCATACATTGAGAAAGATAAATAAAATAATATATTAAAAAGGATAAAATAATATTGTACTCTCAAAGGGTCTAGCCTTTGTTGCCTTTGACGGAAGAGACTTAACTAAATGATCTTTAAAGATCTTTTCCATTCTAAAGCATTCTATGTTTCTATGAAATTGGTTGGAATATGAGCTTGGAAAGCTTACTCTGCATTAAAATAAACCAGATACCAGTTGTCTTTGAATATGGAGACTGTAATTGCACAGTTCCAAAGCAGCGAAGTTAAATGGAGGGGAGAATACTTCATAGTATGTGATGGGGGTTGGGTTGAGGGGTTATTTTGTGGTTTGCTTTGGTTTGCTGTATTTTGGTTGTTTTCTTTTTTCTTTTTTTTTTTAATCTTAGATTGATAGCTTGCTTTTTTTTTTTTTTAATAAGAATTTTTCTTTAGCTGCAGGCTAGTTTTGTTTCAGAAAATGGTTTTAGGACAAACACGAATAGCTCCTATTTTTAATTACAGTGATCAAAAGAGGTTTTGGAGGGAATTCTTTTGTTTTCCTTTCAGTTCTTATGTGAAAGCTTTTTGCTGTTTTGCAGTGGATGTTTGTCTGCTACGGCAATTCTAGTTGTTAAGCGCAGGTCTGTTTCAGCAACATAATGCTGCTTTGCTGTGAGCAATTATTTTCTTTCAGGGTTTGCCAATTAAGCTAGTGCTAGTGAAAACACACCTAATTTGTCTGGAAATGGCAGAATGAAATATAGGAGCCATTACATAAATTAAAAAAAAAAAAAAAAAAAAAAAAAGAAAAAAATCAGGAAATCTTAAGTGAGAGTCGGTGACACCAGGTGTGTACCTATGTCATTTTTATTCTGGTTATACCTCCATCCACTGGTGATACTGAAAGAAATGGTCATAAGTTATGGGCCACCCATGTCCTGAGCATTATGGGGTTTACCCAGAAAGTTTTGTGCAAATATTATGTTAATAATGTACAAAATTGTGTTGGTTGGTTGGTTGTTTCTTCCTCCTTGGACTCAACTGGTTTGTGTTTGGCACAATTGGTTGTTATTTATTAGTGAATGGGAGGGCATGGTGGCTTAGCTGGCTGCTACTTTATTACTTGTAGTCTGCTTAGGCTGAATTCTTCAAAGGTGTATATGCTCAAGATGCAGATATGAGGTGCTTGAGTTCTCTAGTGAAGTCCTTAAGGTTTCGGAGGAACTAAGTAAAGAAATAGGTTGTTGATCTTAAGATTTTTAGCACAACCTGTTCTGACATGACAAGGGGTGATGGTTTTAAACTAAGAGAGGAGGTTTAGACTGGATAGAATGACAAAATGTTTTCACACTGAAGGTGGTGAGACACTGGCCCAGGTTGCCCAGAGAGGTGGTAGAAGCCCCGTGCCTGGAACCATTCCAAGTGAGGCTGGACAGGGCTCTGATCAACCTGCTCTAGTTGCAGATGCCTCTGCTCACTGCAGGGGAGTTGGACTAGATGGCCTTGAAAGGTCCTTTCCAATGCAAACCATTCCGTGACTCCTGAGTGTAAGGCAAAATGGACTTAATCTGTGGTTACCTGACAGAATAGGTAGACAGAGAAGACATCGAAGGAGGAAAGAGCAGGGATGGCTGGACAAGGGAAAAGAAAGTTTCAAGAACTTCTGCATTAAAATAAAACATATGCATGTATTTTGCTGCACAAATAAAAACTAATGTAAGCTATATATTCTCCCAGATTTCATTATGTATAACAGTTTATCATGATGTATCAGAGGCAGTGCTGGGTATCTGTAGTCCCACCACTTCAGTCTGTGACAGCTCCCAGACTCTGCAGTAGATCTGTCTGCCTTCAGTGCTGCCCAGACCCCTCTGCCAGGAACCCAGGCTCATTTACACTGTGTGGTTGATCAGTGTTGCATACGGTAGTATTAATTCTAGGATAATCCTTCTGCTATTCACTCTCTTTAAAATGATTTTAGTGTTTGTGAAAATAGAGCTTCTCTAGTGCATTCATCATGGTGCATCAGTGGATTGAGGAATGTCTGTCTCCACACAGTGCAGTCCTGGTGGAGGAGGAGTCTGAGAGACATGTAAGGAAATGTGGATGCAGACTGTCAATTGATAAAAATTAGACTAGATGTAGATAGCAATGGAACTAAAGTCTGCATTAAAAGGAATTGGCTTCTTTAAACCTAACAGCAAATAATGAGGTGATGTACAGTTATTTCCCACAGGATGAGAGAACTCTTGAGAAATCAGAAAAGCTATTTAAAATAAAGAACAGCTGTTGGCATGAGAAGAAAAACATACAAAATATTTGACTTATACAATGAAGTAATGAAGAAGGTGTCCTGGCAAGGCAGTGAGGTTCTTGATCATCCTTCCAGTAAGATTACTGGAGCATCCTCCCTAGATCCCCTCTAATTTTAAAATAAGTCTATTGGTCTCTAATGAGGATTTAGTGAAACAGTTGTCTTTTGAAAGTGAAAAAATAGACCTAAGTTATCTGGGAAGATGAATTTCAGTCCCCCTTTCCATTTGGATTGTGTCACTGCTGATGTTTGCTATTGTTTTTGTTACAGGATTTGAAGGAAATGACTTTTGGGTATTGCAGGCAGACTTGCATGCTTTGAAAGGATGTCTGGGAACCACTGTGACTGTCAAGGGAGCTGTGCTGTGAGACCAGTTAATGGCTTTGATTTTAGGGAAATTTGTCAAGTTTATGTTGGGGAATGAGTTACAATCTGTCGTCTGTGTTTGAAACTCAGGAGGAGGTGTTGAAGGCTGGTCTAAAGCAAACAACTCCTTCCAAGGGTGTTCTTATCTGTATCTGAGGAGCTTGTTAAAAGTTTGGGTGTTACTCATTTCCCAATAAACTTGCATGATTGATGTTTATTAGCCAGATCACTCAAAGCCTCATACCTTTTTCTTGCTGATCCTGAAGACTTCAGATGGTCATCATGACAGATAAAAGAGCATTTTTTTGAGCCTTTTCTTAGGCATTAAAACAAAACAGACTTCTCCCTGTAGGCCATCTGTATTTATTTTCCCGGGTAAAGCTTCTAGCTTTGCAGAAACCTATCAAGCTGGAGGGAACATCATCATTATTACTCAGCTGAAGATTATGACATTGACATGAAGTCTTCTGACAGGGGATTAAAGTGGAAAATATTGTTGGCAATCCATTAGGATCAAGAGGATCCTTTTGACAAAAGGCATCAGGTTTAAACCACCAAAAAAATTGTCTTGTTTCTGTGTGGCTTTTTGGTTGTTAGACTGTTCTCATTCCTTCTGTAATTTGTAAATACTGAATTTCACGTGCAGGTTGGGAGGAAAGCTGATGTTACTCCAACGCAGAGACTTCAGCTGGACTGCTGTTCCTCCTATCACCTAGCCACTTCTTCTAAAAGACAACTAGTTGTTGTGTAGGGTCTGAAATCTGATCCAGTATATCTCAATCCACCCCGTGTTCATAAAATTTGACTGCTGTTGGCACTGGTAGATGTTTGCTGGCCTGCTGGAGGTGGGTCAGTGGCCTCTGTGCTGTTGCTTATACACAGATGCTCATGTTTCTGTAACTCCTGGAAAAAAAAAGTATTGCATCTGCTGACAGTCTCTGCTAAAGTGCCAACAGTAAATGAGGCTAAACCTTTTACTTGTAAAGGTCTGTGGCATATAGGAACAGAAAATGTGGGGAATCGCTCTATCTATTTGTAGGGCTGATGGAGAGGGGACAAAGTGAAGACAGAAGGTGGGAAGTAAAATAATGCTTCAAACATTTCATTTTAAAGTATTTTTTCCCTCGTTTTTAAGGTTTAGTCTTCAGTCTTTTTAACAACCAGTGAACTTGGAGGATTCCACGTATTTCACAGCCTTCTTTTTAATTGTAGTTTATTTTTTCATCCTAACTGGCATGGATTATCTTGCTATGCTAATGCACAGTGGCAAGCTTGGCTTCCAAATCCATATGTGTATTTCTGTGGGAAAATGGTGAGAAGAAGCACACAGTACTGCCTGCCTAGTGATGTAGGTCCTAAGGGTAGGACAGACAAGTGAGTAGTAGTGTGTTCAAACTAGAACTTTAAGATTTATGTGCTTCCTTTTTGGGGCTTGGTGGTGGGGTTGGTTTTTGATGGGTTTTTGTTTTTTTTTTTTGAACATTAGGGTTTATGTTCTCAAGATTTTCTTTGAAGCCACCACAGAGAGTGGTGGAAGCTTTTGATTTCAGTGTGAAACCCAACATTTTCATAGATTTGCTTGATGGTAGGAACTGGAATATTTAAGTAAATGTCAAATAACAGGAAGTTTATGTTTTAAGCTGTGAGAGTTGGGCAACACTGAGGGCTGTGTGTACTGATAAAATAATACCATAGCCTGTTTCCAGTGGCTTGCAGGAATCTGATGAGTTATTAATAATGAGTCAAAAGCTGTCTTTACACATATAAATGTGGAAGTCATGACTGACATCTCTGCTTAAAGCTCATGGGGCTTGTACCCACGAGCTATTCATGCAAGTGGATGAGAAGGATCTTGATGTGTAGGTACCATCAACATCAGCTGGTTTATAATTCTAGGAGCCATTCAGGCTCAAATGATTTTACCACTGTTCTTCACAGCTTTATTTGGAGAAAAAACCCTTGTTTTTTAGTCTGGTGGGGTTCAATCCTGCCTGCTGATGCTTCCTATTGATTAAGAGTATTCTGTTTGGCTTTATAGCCTACTCATCTTCTGAGAGGGCACATGTTAGTACTTACTTGGAGCATAAGGATTTCAAAATTGCTGCTGCAGTATGTGATACCCTTGAGACCATCCGAACATTTCCTGATATGTAACCCAGAAAGGGCTACTTTTCCGTGGCGGATTCTTAGGGTTTTGTCAGATGTCTCTCTTTCATTTCAGTTGATGGTCAGCTGTCAGCTGTTGTTTGAGGAGGACTTTCTAATATCTTTGCTTGTTTTTCTGTTCTGTGCTTTTTTGACAGCTCATCCTCTGGGTATGATTTTTAAGCTCTCGCATTAAATGAAGTGTATTCCTTCCCACAGACTTCTCCTGGAACCTGTGTGATATGTGTTATATGAATGTGTGACCACACACACATTCTTCCATCCCTTTCTCTACAAGCTCTGGCAGCAGATGCTCAAGCTTGGTAGTACCTTCAGCTTCTAAAGTGAAAATCCTGTCAATGAAGAAAGCAACGAGAAAAAAACAAAACACAACAGAACACCACAGCATTTCCATCCCACAGTGTATGCTGATCAGCTGGTGCTTATAAATTCTCTACAGACAGATTATATTTCCCCTGAAGTGGTTCTACAAACACCTCGGTGGGCACCTGTATTTTCTGTTGCACTGTGGTGGGCAATGCCCAGGAATTAAGAGGCTGAAATTTTGCCGCAAGCTCCCATAGACCGTTTCCAAGATGCCAACACCCCTATGAAATTCTACTCACTTGCAAATAAAGGTGGTGGGTTTTGCCTAGAAACAAGCTTTGTGGTTTCTACCTGGGGATCAAAACTGCAAGCGTGTTTGTTCAGCCTTCTGCATCACTTCAGTGCTGAACGTTTTGACAGTCAAATCATCGATGACATTTCTTTTTTTCCATATTAGTGCCGTCACTGCAGGGCTCACAATAGTTTAAAAAAAAAAAAAAAAGAGAGAGAGAAAAGTGCATTCATCACCGGATAACCAGATACCCTGGAAATGCGCGAGGAGCAAAGACGTATTTTCCATCCAAATGTCACACTTTTAATGGCTGTTCTCTGACAGGTCCCTTTTGGCTATTTATACTCTCACCGAAGTATTTTATAGAAACCTGAGACCCTTTGAAAATCCCACCCAAACAGGCAGAAGTGTATTTTACGTATTGTAGTATGTAAATGATGAGTCATCACTTAAAAATTCTCTAATAGAGGAGGAGGAAATTTATATTGAAGGAAGGTGAAGAGCTTGACTGTGACTGCTGTATGTCTCAGTTCTTCCTGCATCTTTCTTTTTTTTTTCCCCTGGAAGATAATTAGGAAGAATTTTTATTTAATTTATTTAAATCCCAAGAAAAAATTTCATTGCAGGTTTGAAAAACGGTAGCTGCACGCTGTAAGCTTGTTTTCCACTTGCTTATGTTTTCTTGGGGAAATTTATGGTGTTTTTTTGTTGTTGTTTTAATTTAAGCTTCTGTGGTCTTCTCGTACAATGTCAATGAAAAATGATGTTGGTGTCATTGGTCTTAAATGTAACAATACGGGGAACTCAGTTTATGAAGAAATATGTCTTTGGTGAAGCCTGATAGGATTGTATTGAGCACTTGTGGCCCAAGACGAGAACTGCTGTTTATTGGACTCTTTACTTGCTGGATATGATACCCTTTGGTTAGCTGGTTCGTTGTCTGCTTTTTGTTCTGCTGCTTGTTTGTTTTAGCAATAGTTATTTTACAACACATGGTAACACTTGAATAATCTGGAAATAATTTTTTGTGTGTTTGCAAAATTTGGTACAGATCTCTTAGTTAGTTTAGGAGGCTTTTGATTGCAACTGTCTTTTCCCTGGCTGGGTGTTATCCAGGTGAAATTGTAATGCACTATATTCCATTGGGTTTTGGGCTTGGTTTTGGTTGACTTTTCCCCTTTTCCCCCTCTCCCTCCCCCACCCCATTTGAGAATTGTAACAGAAAGGGTTAATGGAACATGGCTATGAGTAAAGGTTTTTCAGTCAGTGGTTTATTTGTTCTTTTCTCTCTGAGCATTGGTTCTGTGAAAAAATACATTTACTTGTGCTTGAGTGCTTAGGCTTAATTTTCCATGTTGTTCTTCCACTCCCATCACGATCCTCCTGTTTGTCAATGAGATCAATTTCTGAAAGAAGTAGCAAAGAGAGTTGGAAGACTTACTTTGTATTGCTCTGTACAAATTATTAAGTGGCTTGAGGAAAAGAAATCTCTTTATGTATATGAACTTGCAGGGTAGGCAGTGGTAGTTTAAAGAACCACTTGCTGGTTTCCTCTCTGTGCCTGAGCCCCCAGAGAGAGCAGGACTTGACTTTTGTGAGAGGCTAAAGTCCAGTTCTGGCACATGAGGTGTGGCTGGTTTAATGTGAGTTCCCCGGGGGCTGCCACGTACTGTACAGTGACCGCAATGGTGTGCGGTGTAGAATGTGCCTCAAAAGCAAGGAGCCTAATACCAGAACGAGAAGATCTTCAGGGGTTTTTGTGGTGCTGGTTTTTGGGTTTTTTTTCCCAATCGAGTAGAGCAATACCTGGTTCCTCCTATTTGCTGGGTTTCTTTGTCTATTTGCACTAATTGCCTCAACTGTGATTCATATGCCAGCCTAGAGGAGAGGTGCCTGTTGTATCAAGACAGCTGGGCACATGGCCATGGCTTGTAAATCAGTCCGACTCAGCCCAAAATGCTCCTTTTCTATCAGATCAGCCACTGAGCTGGCAAACACAGTCCTGAGGAACAGCAGAGATGGCATTGCTGAAGCAACTCCTCCTTCGAGTTTAGTTTCTGAACTGTAACCCGGAGATCTCCTTTTTCCTTCTCACAGTGCCTGAAAATGAAGTTGTTTTTTTTTCTGGTGGCTTGTTTTTTGGGGAATAGAATTTCTTCCTTCACCTCTTCTCATCTCTTGATTGTTTCAACTTTTATTCGGCTTATTAAATGAATGTCTCTATTCAGTACCCTGGCAAAGCAGATCTAAAAGCACCCACCTAGCTTCTTTTTCAACAGTGTTTGGCTATTGACATTTTAAGTGGAGCAGAAGCTGTAGTTAAAAAGCTGGCAAGCCTTTTTTTTCCTCATACCCTCATTGATTTCTGTTGAAGCAAACAGATGAGCTTATATATAAATATGTATATATGACTTTTTTTTAATGAAAAGTGCTGGAATTCACTAAAAAAGGTTAAAATTGAAATGAGTAATCTGCGGTGCATAATGCAATTGTTAATTTTAGCTCCTTGCGTAGGAGCTGTTATGACTTGAACAGCCGGCTCCAGCCTTCATTAGAGAAGAATCCGGCAGTTTTGAGACAGGTGGAGCTGGATCAAGCTGTGAAAGTGATTTGCTTGAAGCTGGTCATTAATGTTAGAAATCTGGTCCTCTCTATTGCACCCTTACCTTGTACCATGATTGTTAACCACTGTTTATTTTCCGTCTTTTTCCAGGTTGACTATGATCTGTCAAACTCTCTGAAGAACCAGCATGGAGATTGGCACTCTGAACTGTTAATGGGGACATGGGACTCACGTTGTCATTGATCATTTGTGTGGACTTAACCAGCGAAGAGCAGCAGAAGACGCTAGAAAGGCAGTGGGAATTATAGCACTTTTCAGGTAAATGGCCTCTTTGGTGCAGCTGATAAACCGTGAGTGTAATTGGTTTTAAGAACGCTGTGCAATCATGTATATGAGCTGCAGAGTGATATGAAGAAACTGCAACTCCTGATGAAAATCCTTACCAGATTAAGGGTTAATTAGCAGACCAGGTCCAAGTCTTGCCATTCATGGTGGTTTGAATTATCAGCCAATTGGTTCAAGTGTTGGTAGGAGCTGCCGAATAGCCAATACCGTGGGACTTCCTAGGGAGAGTGGTGGAAGGAAGGAGAGGAACTTGAAGCTTGACTTGGCTCGCTGTGAGCTCATCTGCAAGCTTCCTATTCCAGCCAGTTTACTTGCAAACTGTGTAGCTTTGTTTCTTGTGAAATCCACAGTCCTCAAACAGGAAGGTTATCTAGGAAGAGTTTTATTTTATTTGCTTACAGTGTCAAAACAAAAGCGAAAATTGGAAGAAGTAAGGTATAAAAACTCAGTATGTCTTTTTTTTTTTTCCCTTAAAGCATAGCTTACAAAAAAAATGAAGTGATAAGTGATATCAGATCTGTTGAATGTTAATTACAAGCTGTAAAAAGAAACTTGGCAAAGTATGGTTTTGCTTAATAGCTGCTGTTTCCTTGTTGAGAAGTGGCAATGTACTGCAAAAGCCCCTTTCTGAAATAACTCCCTTTCTCAACTGCAGTTGTTTTTCCTGAAGATACTTAAGCTAAATGGATGGGGAAAGAAAAGCTAAATTATTCATGAGTCTCATTTGACAATTGATCAGTGGGGGAGGCTTCAAGAGGGAGCTGGGGGGAGAGAGAAAGAGAGAGAGAAAATAATAATAGGCTTTAACTTTGAAAAGCCTATAAAGCTTCTGTACAACAACCCATTGTGAGCTGAGAGTAAATGCAGCTCAGTTAAGATATCTTCATTAGAAATACCTGCCAAGGGCTTCCTGTAGGATTTTCATAGTGCTGGAGAGCGACATGGGGGTTTGGGAAGAGGCTTAGGATTTTAATAATGGAGCTGTCAGTTTGATGCCTGAAAATGCTGACCCTAAGAGCTTTATTGCCAAATTTAGATTTCATATTTATATTGAATTATTACCTCTTCAAACTTTTATTTATTTATTTTTCTAAACTACTGGTGAGCACCATGGGCTTCTGCTATTGGCTGAGTGCTAAAACCAGAAAAATGAAAGGGGAAAGAAAAGACCTGGTAGACTGAATGGGTCCTTCCTGCTTGATGCTGCTGAGCTCTGAAGTGGAGAGAGTCCCTTATCATCCTTGCCTTGGCAGTCCTGGGACTGAGGGTCACAAAATCCCCTCTCCACCAAGGCTGTTTAGATCGGAGCTCTGCTGCTTTAACCTGCTGTTATGCAGTATTGCCAGTTCAGTGCGTCTCTCCGGCTGGACATGCATTGCTTTCCACTCGCCACATGCCTGTTTTGGTTTGTTTGTCAAAGGAAATGAAATTACTTACTTGGGAATTAAAAAAAAAAAAAAAAATTCACCCCCAGTGTTTTTTTGTTTGTGTGTGTCTTTTGTGTCGTGGTATCTCGACCTTTCAGGTCACCAAATCTTCCTGTTTTAATTTCTGTCTGGAAGAATGTCTGAGCAAGGCAAACTGAACCAGGAGACAGCAGAGGAAGCTGTGAAGGAGCAGGAGACTGCCATCTCCGAAGCGAACCTGGACAACTGTATCCTTAATAAATCTGAAAGCTCGGAAGTAGAGGAGAAGGAGGAGAAGCTGAGTGATGCCAAGACAGAGCTGCAGGTAAGACGGGAATAATTGAACGGGCACATTAAATATCAGTGTGTTGCCATTCCCTCTCCATTTTTATGATCTCTTCCATTGACTACACTGTCTGTATTTTTTTTTCTGTCATAATTTTAAGACTGCTTCTCTTTTTGTTTTATCAATCTATCTAATTTTGGGTCCTTTTCTCTCCCTATAAAATAAATGTTTTTGTTATACCTTTCAAACTCTTTAGGCTGCTGTCCATGTTACTAATTTTTCTGAGAAGTTAATTTCTAGATGTCTGTGTTAAAGCTTGGTGAAATATTAGACTGTTTTCCCTCTTTGGGGATTTAGAAAGCTACCTTGATCTCATGAATTTACAGGTAATACTAATGAATAATTACTTAATGTGTGGTTTGGTTTGTAGGTGTTACTGCCAACAAAAAGTTGTTATGCAAAGCCTAAGAAGGTAATTTGATAAGAAGACTTTATTGAATGAGGGGGCTTTAATCCTTTTTTTTTTTTTCTCAATTGAATATAAAAATAAAGGGGGAGACTGCAATTTAAGAGGAGTTCGGAGAGGGGGAGCATTTACTTAATTATGCCTTTTCTTACATTTTTATTATATGTAAAATTACAGAGCACTGTGCAGTGGGGTTTTGTTGTTTGTACCTGTTCTTAAAGTGAATAGAGCAAGCAGAGGTGATTCTTGGTTTTCCCTGCTTTCCAGATTGGGTTTGGGGAAGTTGTTTTTTTGCAGTCAGCAACTGATTAAAATATCATTTAGGAATGTTTTAGTCTCTGTCTTTATTGGTAATGCTCTTGTCATATTAATTTTCCATGGAAGTGATAACTGCTTCTCTTTCTTGCTATACCCAGAAACGAGGTGGAAATTCGAACCAACAGAAAAAGAGATCCAAGGTAAGGATACATCTCTGTTTGGAACTGCATGCTGTGGTAGGATAAAGGATTACAATCAAATGTCTGTCCAAACCTTTCTTTTAATTTTCCAAATGCAGGTTCATAAAAATTGCACATTTTCTTGTTCCCGTTCCTTGACTACTAGAGGAAGGCGGGGTGGGGGTGGAACCCTCAAAACCAACAGAGAGAAGGAAACGTTGTTTATGTGAAATTACCTTCAGTATTGGTTTACGTACCCTTTGCTGTTACAATTTTCTGTGGGACTGAGTGAACTTTAGCTGAAATGATTAAAAGCAAAGAGAAACTTCCCACCTTTCCTTTGGGGCACATGGCTCATTGTTTAGAATCCTTTTCAGTCCGCACTGAAGGCAAATAGAATTCTGCTGGCTGCATGGGAGGTAGTTACTTGGGGTATTTAGAGACAGCTGATGTGACTTGGGGTCAGTAGTAGTGTTCTCTGGTTTGTTTTCTCTCTCTCTCTCATTCAGTCAGGAGCTAAAGGAAAACTCGTCCGGAGTCTTGCTGTGTGTGAAGAATCATCCCCTCGCCCTGGAGCAGAAAATCTTCATGATAATCAGGTACACTTGCAATCATTGCTGTTAGCTGCATGGTTGACGTCCATGTTCAGTTGCATGATTATGTTACTTGGGCATTTAACAATGTCTGTCTTGGGGGAGAAATTACATCTGACAATGAACACATTTTTATGAAGTTATCTGGTTTAGCGTGAACTTTATTTGAAATATTAGTTTTGTACTGTATCACAGGGTGTTGTTTGCTTTTTTTTCCAGACCCCCTGAAAAATTCAGCAAATGGAAAAGAATTCAAAAGAATTCAGATTTTAAAATAATTTAAAAAATAAAATACTAACAATTAAAAAATAATACTAATATGTTATTTTCTCTAAGGCTATCTTTTTGAGGCTGCACCAGATACAGTTATGAATGTGCTCTGTTTTCTGGTTCCTCTGAGACTCTAGTTCATATCAGTGTCCCCCTTCACATAAAATTCACAGGTCCTTTGCTCTCTAAAATACCTTGATAGAGCCAAGGATGCCGCCTGCTGAGTGGCATTCGTTTTCTAAACTTTTGGTGTAGATTTTTCCAGTATTGAAAAGCGTGTATTTGAGTCTTATCTGTACTGGTGGTGTTGTATTCCCAGCAGCTGGTAGAGTTCTGTCCCCTGCACCCCTCACCTTGGACAATAACACTGGTTGCAGTCTTTGTAGATGAACTTCAAAAAATACCCCAAAAAAGCCAGAAGTAAAGACCTCAAATACATTTCTTTGCTTGCCTGGTAAGGGCAAGGCTTAAGAAAAACCCAAAATATCATGAGCACTGCCTATAATTTATGAGATGCTTATATTCAAATGAGATCAGGCATGGAGAGATCTTGAGCGTGTGACTTGTGAGCTTAGCACAAAAAAAAAAAAAAAAAAAAAAATCACATTTAAGTGTACTTTCTCACTGTTTCCTCTGACTTGAAACAAAAAAAAATCCATCTCTCCTGCTTAGCTTCTAAGCATGGAGAGGTTTTTCGTTTTTCTTTTTTTTTTTTCTCTGAAAGACCAAAAACCCAATTGTTTAGCAGGGGGACGTCTCCATGTTCTACTGCTCTACAATGATGCTTATGCAGTAGATGGGCAGGTTATTTGATCAGTTGTTCTGTTATAGGTATTAATGCTTTCTGCTGAACTTGCATTACTCCAGATGCGTGACTTTTGTTCTGCTTTCATTTGTATTTTCTATTGTTTAATGGAGAATGAAAAGGAGAATAACATAAAGAGATTGTATGAAGCACTGCATGGTAGTTGATAATGTACTGCACAGGACCTGTATTACACATCAGAGACTGGCAGGTTTTGAGTCAAAATCCCTGTCCCAGTTGCACCCTGATGCCAGGCAGAGGAGGGGTTCCTCTTCCACACAAACCTCTGATCTTACCTGACTCTGACCAGCTGCCTCAAAGATTTATTGAAACATTTACGGGAGATAAAATGCCTCCCTGGGCCCCAGCATCCATTTCCTAATGACACAATTGGTTTGGTGTCATTATTTAGGTAGGAATTGCACGTCTGCTCTCGCTGACCTTTTGTGCATGAATGTGGCTCAGCTTTGCCATGGAAAGCTGTACCTGCAGGATCCTCCTTGGACTGGCTGAAGGATACAGGGAGTCTTGTGCCAGCCAAATTGTTCTGCTTTCATTTTAGAGGAGAAAAAGCTTTTTTTTTGTTTATTTGTTTTGTTTTGGAGTTGTTTTTTTTTTAATTATTATTTTATCTTACTGGTTTACAAAGCACAGGGAATTAATTACCAGACAATGTACGGTACATTGCCAGAACTACTGGGTATGGATTGTACTGCAGACTTGATGTTTGTATTTATATTTGAATACTTGCCTTCATTTTCCTGTACAGGAAAAAAAAACAAAACAAACCAACCTTGTTTACCTGTATTACTTGATCTTGAACGCTTACCTGATGGTTCACTCTGTCCTTACTTAAAAGGAATGTTGCCTTTAATGTTATACTATTGACCAAGAAGTGTATTATTGCAATTGGAACATTTATTTTGTTGTTCACTATACTTACCTTGTATCAGTGTATTTATTAACATTGTATTTTACTATTGACAAAAAAAAAAAATAAATCAATAAAAGTCTAAGACAATATGACAGTAGCTTGCTTTCACGACTCTACAACCCTTTCGTGTCTTTCTTCCAGTACAAATATTGAAGTGTTACGTTCCATGTAAGACAGCATCTACTGTATGTTCATACATGTGCTTAAGTGTAAAGTCTGTCATTTTTCCTTTCATAAGTGCAATGTAAAGACCACTGTGAAGGTTAGGAGGAACATCCTGGGAACAGCATGGCCAGTTACATTTTTCTCCTGTTTTGCAAAGCTAGCAGCACAGTCCCTTATCGAGAGTTACCCTTTGGGGTCTTTTGGAAGACATTGATCCAAAGGTTGTGGTTTGAATGAGAAATGGAACTGCTGGTTGAAGTGAGAGAAAGGAGGCGTAACGTTAGTCCTCTGAGGGCAGCCCAGCAGGTTAGCAAACATTTTTCTATGTATCCTGACCTCAAATAACCAGGAGTTTCCACTCTTTCCCTCTGTATGCTCAGTTTTTGGCTAATAGTGTCAGCCAGAACTAACCGAAGTAAGGATCGAGGACAGTAGGTCAGGTTAAATCTTGGCTCTAGGGCTTTGTTTCACTTTTACAGTGCTTTTCATCTCAAGTCTTTTGTGCCACATTCAGTAATGATTAAGCTGAGAAATTACCAAGTTCTGTCTTAACTGTGGCATGTTTCTGCTGATCTCTTGTTCTGTTAGGATCTCGTCTTATATGTGTTGTGGTGGCTGATTTGTAAATTTTTTTTTTTTTTAATGCAGAAACCTAAGATTTTTTTTTAACACTTAGTGAAAGCGTCTTTTGATTTTGTAATGGTCTGGCTGCTTAAAACCCCCACGTCCTTAACTTTAGTAAGTTTTGTATTGATCTCTTGGTACACGAGTATTTTTTCAAAGAATTGTGAAGAAAGGGGATTTACAAGAAGCTTTTAAAAAGAAACTGTGATTTTTCTCTAGTATTGGTGAATTTGGCTTTCATTAACATGATGCCAAAAGATTAACAAGCATGCAGGACACTCTTCTATTAAAGAACACTGTATTACCTGGGAGTTCTGTGATGACTTAATTAAAATATTCTTTTTCACACTACTTAAGCATATAGTGTTATTTTGGCCATTTTTTCTTCAAAAGACTGTGAACACAGAAGCGTGCTTCCTTCGGTTTTGTCCAGACGGATTGGTATTTCTTGACATATATAAATTATACCACAGCAACTTCAAAGGAAAGCAATTTGTGCTTTGTTAAAACCAAGCCAATATCAAGCAATGTTGTAAGCAGGGATTATCAAGTTCCTTAGAGCCAATCAGGGAATGCAAACCAGCTTGAATTCTCAGTTTTAATTAACTTTTTAAAGCTGAAGCTTGCTTTCAGAGGGACTTGCAGGCTCTAAAATACTGAATTTTGAGGGTAAAACTTGTGCTGCCTTGGAGAAGTTCACTTACTACAACTTGTTTGAAAATCACAGAGCACATTTCACCCCTCTTGCTAAAGGCATGATTGCATATGTCTTTAATATATTTAAAGTACCTGATAAGTTAGTAAGTCCTCTTGTATACAACTGAGTCTGTCACTTGCTGGCTCTACCATCAGAGCCTGGTAGCTCAGTCTGGCTGATCCTGCCCTTACACGTGCAGAATGGTTCATATGAGTCTTCAGGTCTTTTTAATGAGAAGAAAAAAAATTATCTTTTTCAGATATCTGTCAATCATCATTTAACACATTTAGTATTAATTAAATTATAGAATTACTTAAGAAAGACAATATACAATGTATTTCACTGTTCTAAAATGTCTTATGTGAGAATTGCCAAAGTGTAGAATAATACAGTGCCTTCAATATAGGTGGACCAACAGTTTATAGTATTCAAATATTAGGGAAGAAATACACATAGAGCTAGAATTTGGCCTCTAAGATGTCATAATTCTCCTGGAGAAACATCATTTTTCAAATAGGAAAGAAATGTATCTGGCTTCAGCTTTTCTAGCTACACATAGTTTAATGCAAATCTCTGCAGGTTGGAAGCCATGGGGAGCTTGCTGAACCTGCCCCTAAATTTATCTTTTTTCCCCCAACAGGAATCAATCCAACTACAGCTTTCAAGCTTTCCTAGCTTGCAAGAAGAAGATAAAACTAGTAAAGATGACTCAGAGAAAGAAAAAGAGAAGGATAAAAATAAAGAAAAAGATAAAAACAGTGAAAAAAACAAGATCAGAATGTTATCAAAAGGTAAACTTAAAAATATTTACATTGCCATAATTATGGTTATAAAAAGGGTTGTATGTATAAGTGTGCATTTCTTTCTTTGTATGTAAATACACAGTACAAGTGTTTTCATACACTGGGAGATTTCAGAACCTGAAATGTGTATGGATGAGAATGTTTTTCATACAAACATCAGGCTTTGGAAGTGAAGGAACTTTTCAAACTGAGAGTTATTAATTTTCTTTAATGTAAAATGATTCTTCTGAATACTTAACTCTGTTGGTATAAAAACATATATATGTAAATATATATGATTGTATATATAAATATATGATATATATGTAAATATATATGTGATTGTATAATAAGTGTAAGACTCTAACCCATTTTTTCCCCATTAATG